>JAJAGP010000596.1:0-162500 GCA_025084515.1 Ancistrus triradiatus | reverse complement strand
TGCCAAGCTGCCACTGTTGAGTCCCTGAGCCCACAATTGCTTGGATTGTAAGACTGCAACAATTGGGCGTCAAAAAGGGCGTCTTCTAAATGACATAAATATAAATGTTTGACTGTCATTCATGTATTATATCCAATCAAACGTGTAGCCAAACCTCTACGTTTAATTTGGCATTCTTTTTATTAGATGTATGTTTTTATTATTTTAAAGAGCAGAATGGTTGTTTCATCGCATCAAGCACACGCTTATACATTTCCTACAGGAGCGGGATATAAGGGAAGACCATGCAGGACTGAATTTGGCTTGTTTTCTCTCTTTCAGAACACAGATGATCTGTTGGTCGCATCAGCAGAATGTCCCAGTGATGATGAGGATTTGGAGGAGTGTGAGCCTGGCGGTGAGTACATTTTACTCCAACTGGCTGAAATCATTCATCTCTCAAAACCAGAATACAGCTCTGTTTGGTCAGTGTGGTTAGAGTTACTTTGTCTCTATCTATATGATGATGGGCTCAGTCGGATGGCAGTGTGACTGTTGACCCTTTTGCTTTAGTGAAACATGGGCTAAAGTTATTGTTTAACAAACTACTAACAGCCAAGATGCATCAGTCAAACTATGCACTTCTACCTCCTCTTAGAACCAATCTGCTGCTAGCTATATTCAGATTTACTTTGGCAAAGTAATTGTTTCGTTTGTTTAGCATTTCTGTTATGAATGAATTGTATATACTGTATAATCTACATTTTTGTATTTCAGTTTCTTGATACGTTCATTTTTTGTCTACAAAAAATGGACTAAATAAACGTAGAGACTTGATTAACACCAGTCAATATCACTACCTAATATCTCAGCTGATGAGATAAAATGACATAATTATGTAAGAACTGACCGTTCTAATGTGGAAGGAAAAAATATGGATGCAGATTAGGGTTGCAACAAATGGCTATTTATATATATAGGCGAACATTCTGTCAATTATTGACACGAATAATCGATGATTCAGATCGTGAATAAGTTACAAAATAAGTCTTATGCAGCTATCAGCCTCTGCATTTAGCTTGAGGTTGTTTTATGCATTACTTAACTAACAATGAAGACAATAAAGGTGAATACTTTATTCAAAAGTTCACTGTTTTGATTAAATTCAATATAATGATGCTAATGCAAAAGATAAATAAAACTCCTTTTTCCCCTGTCAAAATTTAAACCAGCGATGTGCAAAGGAGTAGTAATTAAATGTAACTGGACCTGGTGGTGAGAGTTGGGAATGTGATGGATTAGTTTCCAATAGCAAAATTGTTTAATTAATGATGCTGGTTAAGAATCCATCAGTTTGTTTAGCTGACAGTTGAACTTTGAATAGGTGCAGAGCGAAGACTGCTAATAAGCATATGACGCATTAACCTTTGACAGTGTCGATTTAGCCCGTGTAGGAGTAGATCTGTGGGGGTCTGAAACTGTATAGGGTTTAAATGGAGTTTTAGTTTTTAATACCTCATTTACACAGGTCGTTAAAGTGAACGCACATTGATCAGATGCTTTGCTAATGGTGCGTACCTGAATTTTGGGGAGTGGAAAAGAATCAGCATCTAGTCATGAGGGAATCTTTTTATTTGAATCTCTTGCCTGCTCTTATTTGATGGATATGTGTTTGACTTTTGAAGTATAAATGAACTAGCGTACGTTAGCTTCTTTCTTTAACAGTACACTACAGATCTGCTTTCACTTAGACGTTTAAGCTTGTGTTCAGTATTAGATTTTAACACGCCACCAGATGAAGGGAGATCTTGAAAGAGAAATAAATAGCTGTATCTAATAATGGCAGTTCCACTGTTCAGTGACACCCTATTTAGATTACACCACTAAAGTACCATACACTTAATGCCACTCACTTCCATTCAGCCATGTGTGGAAATGCCCTTGTTAAAGGATTCAGTGTATTGAAGTAGCAGCTTTTAAAGCAACCATGAATACGTGTACACAGCCTGTAGGTAGATATAGCTTCTATTCACCCAGGAAAATGTTCAGTCCTTTTAGAAGGCATTGTGAGGACTAAAAGGAATGAATATTCATTCATTCTTTTTCTATACTCGCTTAATCCAATTCAGGGTGGGGGTGGCTGGAATCTCCTTCCAGAGCCAAGAGCAAGAGCTTTCCAGAGCCAACTAAACTGGCTCCTCTTGATCTCCTCTTGTTGCTATTTTCCAGATTTGCACCCTATCATATCTATATATATATATATATATATATTATATATATATATATATATATATATATATATATATAAAGATGAGGGAGGTCTGTAAATTTTCATCATAGTACAACTTCACCTATGGAGAGACAAAATGAGAAAAAAAAATCCAGGAAAATCCACAATTGCAGGATTTTTAAAAAGAATTTAATTGTAAATCATGGTGGAGAAAATAAGTATTTGGTCAACAAAACAAACAAGCAAGATTTCTGGCTCTCACAGACCTGTAATTCTTCTTTTTAAGAAGCTCTTTTGTCCTCCACTCGTTACCTGTATTAATGGGCACCTGTTTGACCTCGTCATCTGTATAAAAGACACCTGTCCACAGCCTCAAAAGTCAGTCAGACTCCAAACTCAACCATGGCCAAGACCAAAAGAGCTGTCGAAGGACGAAAATTTGTAGATCTGCACCAGGCTGGGAAGAGTGAATCTACAATAGGCAAGCAGATTGGTGTTAATAAATCAACTGTGGGGAGCAATTGTAAGACATACAAGACCATTGATAATCGCCCTCAATCTGGGGCTCCACGCAAGATCTCATCCCATGGGGGTCAAAATGATCATGAGAATGGTGAGCATAAAATTCCAGAACTACACCAGAGAGACCTGATGAATGACCTGCAAAGAGCTGGGGACCAAAGTAACAAAGGCTAAGGCTATAAACCATCAGTAACACACTGCAGTGCCCAGGCGTGTCCCCCTGCTTAAAACAGTACATGTCCATGCTCGTCTGAAGTTTGCCAGAGAGAGAGCATATGGATGATCCAGAAGAGGATTGGGAAAATAAATTCATGTGGTCAGATGAAACCAAAATAGAACTTTTTGGTTTTGTTTTAAAAACTCAACTTGCCGTGTTTTGGAGGAAGAAGAATTCTGAGTTGCACCATACCTACTATGAAGCATGGGGGTGGAAAACATCATGCTTGGGGCGGTTTTTTTTTCTGCAAAGGGGGGACAGGACAACTGATCCGTGTTAAGGGAAGAATGAACGAGGGCCATGTATCGTGTGATTTTTAAAGCCAAAACCTCCTTCCATCAGTGAAAGCATTGAAGATGGAAACGTGGCTGGGGTCTTCCAGCATGACAATGATCCCAAACACAAAACCGCTTGGGCAATGAAGGAGTGGGCTCCGTAAAAAGCATTTCAAGGTCCTGGAGTGGCCTAGCCAGTCTCCAGACACTCAACCCCATAGAAAATGTGTGGAGGGAGTTGAAAGTCCGTGTTGCCCCAAAACATCACTGCTCTAGAGGAGATCTGCATGTAGGAATGGGCCAAAATACCAGCTACAGTGTGTGCAAACCTGGTGAAGACTTACAGGAAACATTTGACCTCTGTCATTGCCAACAAAGGTTATGTTACAAAGTATTGAGTTGAACCAAATTTATTGACTTATACCCTCTTATTGTCCACCATAATGTACAATTAAATTCTTTAAAAATCCTACAATGTGATTTCCTGGATTTTTTTTCTCATCTTGTCTCTCATAGTTGAATTGTACCTATGATGAAAATTACAGACCTCTCTCATCTTTCTAAGTAGGAGAACTTGCACAATCAGTGGCTGACTAAATACTTTTTTGCCCCACTGTGTTTGTATATATACAGACATAAAAATTACAAAATACAAAAATATAAAAAAATAATTCACCAAGTAGGAGTTGTTGGAGTTGAATGAAACTTAAATGTCAGTGATTACAATATTAGAGCAAATGGATAAGTTTCTTAGGGAAAACTGCACAATTCAATGTGTATAATACATGTTCCATATGGTATCCTATGGCACATATATTGACACAGATGTTTCAGCTGGGCCTGTAGATCGTACACACTCATAGTTTGCCAAAGCTGACATCCCAGCTGGTCCCATTAATGCTCGATTGGTGATAAACCTTGGGCCCAAGGAAGTGTTGCAATCTGCTGAATATATACACACACACAGTATGACTTAAGACTTGGACTGCTGTCCTGACCACGTTACACCAAAAAATCGAGATGACATGATGACGCAACTCGAACGAGACTCTCATGATGTTATTCTGAAACTGTAAATTTGTCAGCAACTGTGAAATCGCTCAAAGTCATTTGAGTAAGGCTGGCATTACTCATACTCAGACATCATTTAGAGTAGTACTTGAAAGTAGTACTTGCATGGTTTTAGGTGGTATGAGGAAGCTTGTGTGTGCCAAGCTCCCGACATACAGTAAAGTAAGCACAGCCGAGGATCAAACCCTGGACCATGCTATGCTTTTAGCTGGAACTAGGCTGTAATAAAAACACCGGTGGTGGCGTCCTCTCTGCGTGACATGTTGTTGTTGAACCTGTCGATGCAGAACACACAGTGGTAGGAAACAGGCTTTAAATAGGTCGTGGGTCGGGGAATAAAATGCAGCAGAAGATAATGGATACAGGCAGTTTAAGACAGAAAAGTGATTCATACTAAAACGAATGGCAACAACACGTGGACCCGAGCAGACAAGAGGACAATTCTATACGAGGAAAGGGAAGACTGATTTTGTCTGACATCTCCATATGGATGCTATGTCTGATAAGATAACAATCACGCCAAGCCTTGAGCCCCTTTGTAACACAGTCAGTCAGAAGTCAAATGAATGTTAGGACCATGACCCAGTCCTGCATTTGACTGCACGTCTACACATATTAAAGGATCCCTCTTTAACCCCAAGGCCTGTAGTAGCATTTAAAACCTAAATATACATGCCAGCATTAGTATAAACAGAGAGTAAGAAGGCATTGCTTATTTCTTCACTATTCAAGACTTTATATTATATCAGACCCAAGACAGCAAACCATACTCAACATCAAGAGTGCACACAATCTAGAGGGCTTAGAAATGTCTACATACCTAATGCATTGAGTTGCTGCCATGTGGTTGGCTGATTAGATATTTGCTTTGAGAAGCACTTGATCAGGTGTACCTAATAAAGTAACGCTGTTGCTGAAAAAAAGATGACTTGCAACCTCTTAAGTATTACATTTTACAGCAAAGTCACTTGGCCACTTGGTCCTATCGGTCTTCAGTGGTTAATTTTAGAAAGAACCAGGTCAAGCTAATCTTCTTAGTCAGCGTTCACCAGGGGAGCTGCAGTGGATCTGATGCACTTTGAATTGACAGATATTAATGTGTTTAATGCCCTTCTGTGACAGGCCGTGGCCCCACTGCAGCCCGCTCATGTCTTAGATATACTGTGTGTAGCACTAACAGATAATACAGTAGAGCAACAAACTCGTGGATCTAGAAACTGTACAGACCAACTGATTAAACCTGCCTGCCAGCACAGTACAGCACAGTGATTTTGAATCCCTAGAGGCCCACATATTTGGAACATCTATTTCCAATGATGTCACAAATAAACGACATCATTAAAAGCCAAAAAAGTACAGAGCCCTGCCGATGACATCCCTTCTAAATAAAATTAAGGCATGACCACAACTTATTAAGGTGTGGGAACGAGATTTTAATGCATACAAACAAGTTATTAAGGTCTGGGAGCGAAATCGTTAAGGCATGGCAACAAGATCATTAAAGCGAGGGAATTAGATCATGAATTGTAGGAAATGAGATCATTGAGAATGAGGTAATTAAAGCTAGGGAACAAAATAATTAAAGCTAAGGAACGAGATATTTAAAGCTAGGGAACAAGATCATTAAGGCAAGGGAACGAGATCCTTAAAGCTAAGGAATGAGATAGTTAAGGTGAGGGAGCGAGATCATTAAAGCTAGGGAATGAGATCATTAAGGCGAAAGAACGAAATCATTAGAGCTAGGGAATGAGATCATTAAGGCATAGTAACAAGATCATTAAGGGGAGGGAACAAGATCACTAATGCATGGGAACAAGATCATTAAAGCTAGGGCACGAGATCATTATGTCGAGGGAAAGAGATCATGAAGGCCTGGAAATGAGATCATTTAGGTGAAAGAACGACATCATTAAGGCATGGAAACAAGATCATTAAGGCGAGGGAACGAGATCATTAATGCGTGGGAACAAGATAATGGAGATGAGAGAACCAAATCACTAAAGCTAGGGCACGAGATCATTATGTCGAGGGAACGAGATCATGAAGGCCTGGAAATGAGATCATTAAGGCGAAAGAACGACATCATTAAGGCATGGAAACAAGATCAAGGCGAGGGAACAAGATCATTAACGCGTGGGAACAAGATAATGAAGATGAGAGAACCAAATCATTAAAGCTAGGGCACGAGATCATTATGTCGAGGGAACGAGATCATGAAGGCCTGGAAATGAGATCATTTAGGCGAAAGAGCGACATCATTAAGGCATGGAAACAAGATCATTAAAGCGAGGGAACGAGATCATTAACGTGTGGGAACAAGATAATGAAGATGAGGGAACGAGATCATTATGTCGAGGGAACGAAATCATTAAGGCAAAAGAACGAGATCTTTAAGGCATGGAAACAAGATCTTTAAAGAGATCATGAAAGCGTGGGAGCTTTCCAGTGATTCTGGAAAGCTCGGTAAACTTAGGTTGATGTTGGATATTCAGTGGATATTCATATTCCACTTCTGCTTCTTCTCACAAACAATCAATAAATGTCCAAAATTACATTTTGTAAACCTTGGTGGAACGCAAAATTAACTATAGTCATTATATTTAATCAGGAATATCCATCTTTCCAGTTCGCACTTCTGTTCCAGTTTAATAAAAATAGCCGAAATCACTGCAGCATGCACCGTAGGCGGCAAGGGACCGACTATAAAGTGCGGACACTGAGTAACACATAAGACATTCAGAGAGATTAGATTATATTTGATTAGATTCTATAGGACTACAGATTATAGACTACATTAGAGGTTAGGTAACGATTTTCACATCATCTCTGTTCTTCAGTAGATTTCAAATCTTTTTAGCTAGCACCCACAGGCTTCTTATCTCTGATGCAGCGATTTTGATTAAATGTGCTCAGCGACATGGAAAGACGGGAAATTCTGACTAAATATAAATGACTGTAGTTCATTTCCTGTTCCACCCAGATAGTACCTGAGAGGCTCCCGATTAAAGCTGTAAAAGAGACCTGTCCCCCTCAAATTTCTAAGCAGCCAGTGAAAGGCTGGTCTCAGGTTTGTTTGTTTGTTCATATGGTTTATTTATATTTCTATCAGCATCAGTGGTCATTTCAGCGATATATATATGTATATGTCAAGTCAGTGCCAATTTAGAGTAATCAGTTAATCTAACGCATGGACTGTGAGAGGAAACTGGAGTACCCAGAGTAAACCGACGTAGACACGGGGAGGACATACAGAGTCCACACAGAAAGGACTGCTCCAACCAGGAGCCACCTTGCCACCCAGCAGGCTAGGTCACATGCTTGTCAAAAGTTTAAGGTCCTGCATAGACAGTGCCCCACACACACTAAGTATACAGTAAAGTATGTAGTATATGTTTTTTTAGTGCTGTAATTGGTGCTACACATCTCAAAGATATCAAAATTTTTTAACTTATTTGACTCCCGACAGAAACTCAGTATTCCAGCACATTGTCTGCATCTGTATGCAATCCAAATCATATACCTCTTTGGCTGTTATTCATGCTACATCAGACTGAGACAGCTTTATTTAATGAAGTGTTTTGAGAGACATCACTGACCAATCATCAGCTGTATGATATTACATATGTACAGGAATAAACTAAAGTGCTTCTTGACTGTTCTGGTATTGATTGGGTCATGACACCTTAAAGGTGTGCAGTGTGTGTCTAATGTGTCATAAGGCTGATGGTCTAGTTGCATTCTTTCACCTTGTTAGCCTTGCTCAGTCTACTCAGGCATCTCTAAGAACCCAGTCATCATCTTTCTCCCACAGAGATTAGACTCCATCTGCAATGGTCTGTAGAGAATTCGCCTTCTATATCCCTCATGTTGTGATCGAAATGGGTTTACACCAGGGTGCGCAGGTCAAAAAAACACAAAGGAGCTATATATAATGCATTTGGAAAGTCTTCAGGCCCTTCTACTTTTCACATTTTAGTATGTGAAATCAGATTTTCCTCCATCGATCTCAATACCCCATAATGAAACAGTGAAGGTTTTGCAAATTTATTAAAAAGGAAAAACAAACATTGGACATAAGGTGCATGGGCATTGGTGCATGGACATAAGTATTCAGACTCTTTGCTGTAACACTTGAAATTTAGCTCTGGGGCCTTCCATTTCAGTTGTCTTTCTGCACCTTGATTGGAGTACACCTGTGGTTCAGTTGATTGGACATGATTTGGAAAGACTCACACCTGTCTATATAAGGTCTCACAGCTAACAATGTATATCAGAGCAAAAACCAAGTCATGAGGAGGAAAGAACTGCCTGTAGAGGTCAGAGACAGGATTGTGCGGAGACACAGATCTGGAGAAGGCTACAAAAATATCTGCTGCACTGAACATTCCCAAAAGCACAGTAACCTCCATAATTTTTAAATGGAAGAAGTTTGGAATGACCAGGAGCTGGCCACCCCACCAAACTATGTAATCGAGTGAACAAGGCCTTGGTAAGAGTGGTGACCAAGAACCCAATGGTCACTCTGGCTGAGCTCCAAAGATCCTTGGTGCAGATGGGAGAAACTTCCAGAAGGTCAGCCATCACTGCAGCTCTCCACCAATATTGGCTTTATGGCAGAGTGGCCAGACAGAAGCCTCTCCACAATAAAAGACAGATGAAAGCCCATCTGGAGTTTGCAAAAAAGCACCTAAAGGACTCTCAGACTGTGAGAAACAAGATTCTCTGGACCAAGATTGGCCTCAATTCGAAGGTCACGTCTGGAGGAAATCGGGCACTGCTCATCACCTGCACAATACCATCCCTACGGTGGTGGCAGCATTATGTTGTGGGGGTGTTTTTCAGCAGCTGGGACAGGGAGACTGGTCAGAGATGAGGGAAACCTGAATGGAGCAAAGTACAGAGATATTCTTAGTGAAAACCTGATCCAGAGCACTCCGACAAGGCCAAAGGTTCACCTTCAAACAAGACAAAGATCCTAGACACACAGCCAAGACAATAAAGGAGTGGAATAGAGACAATGAATGTCCTTGAGTGGCTCAGCTCGAACCCCGATTGAACACTGGGAACCTAAAAATGGATGTCCACTGACAGTCCCCATCCAACCTGACAGAGCTTGATAGGATCTGCAGAGAGGAATGGCAGAAAATCCCCAAAATCAGGTGTGCAAACGTTGTGGCATCTTACCCAAGAGTACTGGAGACTGTAGTATCTTCCAGAGGTGCTTCAGCTAAGAACTGAGTAAAGGGTCTGAATACTTATGGAATTAATGCAATATTTTAGTTTTTCCTTTTCAATAAGACCACACACTTCCCAAAATAATGTGTGCGTGTGTGTGTGTGTGTGTGTGTGTGTGTGTGTGTGTGTGTGTGTGTGTGTGTGAGGGATCATAGCACGCCACTCTACAATTGAATTCAGATTCATCATGCCAACGATTTCTTGGCAGGAAACATAACTTTAGTATTACTACACAATATTGTTATGGGAATTGGTTACTGTTTATGTTGTATTTTTTGTTATTCATGATGGCTTGGAAAGATTTAACATGCATTTCTCTGCATAAACAGGTCATAAATACAAGCCATACCACCACAGATGCAACTATAATGTGTTTTATTGATTTCGGTATTACATTGTTGATGATGTAATGAAGGCTTTTTTGGCATGAAGGTATGTTTTTTAACTCTAAACATGGAATAAGGGTCCAATTTGAACCAAGCACAATATGAGGGGTATATGTACAATATTTTCAGCATTGGAATGGTAATTTTTTGATGCGTCGTTGCAAATGGAAAGGCTTTATTTAATTGTATTTACGTATTATAGTGCATTTTACATTAGAACATCATCTTCACTGAGACACAGGTCAAAACTAAAATATGTAATAAGCAGGCTATGGTGACGCTATCAAGGAAAAACCTAGACATCATAAAGAAATCTGGAAAAGGGAAACATTCAATAGGGAGTCATTGTAAAACCCAAAAAATAGGGATGAATCAAAATTGTGACATCCGTTTACAAATAAAAACAGTAAATTATTCATTCATTTTCATTGCCACCTAATCCAGGTTGTGGGCCTAACCAGGAGCACAGGACACAACCAAAACTAAAGAGGACGCCAACCCATCGTGGGGCACATGCCCACGTAGACGAACTCCCTCACACGAAGGCTTTTTAGAGACAGAACCTGACATAACGCATGTCTTTGGTAAGGTGGGAGAAAACTGGAGTACCCGGTGAAAACCCATACAAACATGAGGAGAACATGCACACAGGGTGATCTGGAGCTGTGAGGCGACAGTGGTAAGCCCTGCAGTGGCAACCTGGCAGTGCTGGCAGGCTTCTGGTCAATAGTCCAGTACCTTAACTGCTATGCTACCACTGTCCCCTCACAAACATAATTATTTTATTTTTGTGCTAAAAATGTTTTCATAGTTATTAGATGCTAATAAAAGGGAAGCCTCTTAAGCATTCAATGTCAAGTACATCTTCTCTGATGTCAATAGACAGGCTCTCGCACCAGAACAGCACGACAATAAAAGCTTTTACTTCATACAGGGACAGATCAGGATTTAAAAGTGGGAAGAGCAGCCATTCTCTTTCCACTGTCAATCAGACCAAATCAGAACAACGACTACTCCCCAATAGGGCGTCTCAATTCTTTCCTCTTAGTTGAACAGTGATGCTGCAAATAAACATTTGGAGTCTAGGCTAGAGGTAGCTACACTGGGATAAAAATAGAAAGGACTCTCAGCCTTAGGACAAACAGACCAGAACTGCCTGCACTGAAGGGACAAGAGCAATACGTTTCACTTTGGGTTGGGTGGGGGATTCAGAAGAGGGAGCGTATTTTATAAATGAAACAAATGGCAATATGGCATGAAAAATGATTAACTGTTCCTTTTTCACTTTGTAAATGCCTGTATATGTTCTCAGTGTATATGATTGTATGTTATCTCTGCTTATACGTTTGTTCTCCTTTGTGGTTTTCCAATATTTTGAATATAATAGCCCTTTAAAGGACTGTGGGTTGGGCATGTGTCCATGATATTTCCTTATATTTTAAATGTGACCTGGTTCACCTGATCAAATGGCTTAGATTTAAGAATTAGAAACTGAATTTAGAAGAAAGTTGTTTCTGATGTTCCAAAGAATTCCTGTCAAACATTAAGGTCAACCTTCGAATGTTGCTTCCATGTAGCTTCATACACTGTGAATCTTAGGCGCAACATGCAGATTACTTCTCACCCTTGCACAGTGGTTAGTGCCCTTGCCTCATAGCTCCAGAGGTCTGGCATAGCCCGGCCAGTATATATCCTCCACGAGTGTGTGTGGGTTTTCTCTAGGTGCTCCAGTATCCTCCCACTTTCCTTGCAAAGACAGGTATGAAGTCAAATGGTGTCTCTAAAGTGTCTCTGTGAGTGAGTGGACTGATAGCCTAGCAGTTAAGGTGCTCTAGGTCAATTCAATACAGAAAAGTGGCCATAGTGTGTGAATGCGTTGTGCACCACGATGGATTGGCGCCCTGTCTAGAGTTGTCCCTGCCTTACATCCTGTGCCGTTAGCTAGGCACTGGCTCTGCCCCAACCCTCTAAAGGGATAGGAAGGAATCTATGGCTGGGGTAGAGAAATTTTGGCTGACCTATACAGCCTGCCACAACAACCCCAATTCCCATCATGGGCACTCTAACTACTGGACAACTATGTCTGTGTCAGGCCCTATCCTAGAGAATCTACAACTATGGAGCTCTCTAAGGCTCCCTGCAATGTCTGGCGCACTGGTTTTTGTGATACATTTAATGGTACCTGCTGGAGTCCTTAAAGGGGTAGCTAATTTCACATGTCATAAAATAGTCACCTATGACCTTTTCAACAGGTTGCTCAGTGGGTGTTTGACTGAGAATGATAAACCTGTTTGAAACGTGAACAGGTTTGGTACTCTGGTGGGCTAGCCTAATGAGTATTTCGCCGAACCATCACCCACTTGCCCTGCTGCGAGGGGGGGTTTCCAGCGAGGGTTGCCAGTTCTGCAGCCTTCTATGACCGAGTGATGGGTGGCCTGCTGGGTGGTGATGGCCTGCTTTATGATTCTGATTCACTCAAGCAGTAAAGGTCCAGGATTCAGATTGCACCTCTCGTAAGCTGCCAATGTTGGATCTTTGAGCAAAGCCCTTAACCCACAATTCCCTGGAATGTAGGATTGTATCGACTCTAAGTTGCTCTGGATAAGGATGTCTGCTAAATTGTTCAGTGTCAATCCTGGCAACACCAATCCAGAAATAGAGTATTTTCAAGGGGACCTATTGACACTGGGCCATATGACGGTTCACTAGGTCCTTCAAGGGTCTCTGAGTTGTTGACTCTACGGTCAAGTGAATTATAAGTGAGTTTTTAAAGGACACTCCATAGAGATCTTGACAATAGTTACATACTTTTCAATTTATGTGGCTACACTGAAGTAGCATTTGTGAGATGTTGACTCTGATGATGACTGGAACTGACAAAACTGCTTTCCATCCAACTTTTGATACAGTGCTGTGCAGAAAGTCTTAGGCCACCATTAGATGTGTTGTTTTAGCAGTGGTATAAGACCATATAATAACATAGTTGACGATTGGACCAAAAATTTCAAACTTGGATTGGTCACTCCGTTATATTCTTTTCCAGAGAACTTGTAGAATTTGGCATCCAGTTGAAACTGCCAGATGCTGCTATTGCTCAAGTGTGAGGAGAGGTCACACTAACTAATTACCACTCTAACCTGTAGAAGCTGTTTTGTTTTCAGTTTTGTAATGCTGAATACAAATTTCTTTTATTTTCTGGTTGTATTCCAGTACTGAGACTGAGAACTAATTCTATATGGTCATTATACCATTGCAAAAACAACGGTACATCTAATCTAATGGTGACCTAAGACTTTTGCACAGTACTGTATGTACAGTACATTACACAGTGAATGCATAAGCAGAACCATTAGCCATAGCTCAGAGGACCAGCTTATTTTGTAAGGCAGTTTGATCTCACTGTATAATACATATTGTTGGAGGGGAGGGTGAAAAGGAATTGGAAAATATCCTGAGCTTAACCTCAAATATTTGCATAGAAATGGTAATTTGCAAGCCATCTCCAGTCAGAATGTCTAAAGTAAAAACAGGGGGGTTTACCTTATAAATTCAGAATACACACTGAATGTGTTTGCCCCAAACGTTTTTTGAATTTTAGGGAAAACATTGTTAACCACTATCTAAGAACAATCTTACACAGCTTTCTTTTTGTAATTTTTTTTTCATGCAAAAATCATGCGGCCAATTTGTTGATGTAAGTGCCCTGTACTATGTGGTTTGCTATCTTGTTTAACCCATCGATTCTGTACCAGAAGAGAGTGGCAGGACAGTTAGGCGTTTGTATTTAGATATAGAACTGTATCTTTAACTTAGAGTTAATTAATCTGACTAACAGCTAATGAGGCTTTTGTAGCTTGCATTTCTAGCTTTGTTAACAAAGGTACCTTAGTCAGAATTTCTATAATGATTCAGTTCTATTTCTGTTTCTTTACATTTAGCCAGTTTCTAAGTTTAGTTGAGGGATTAGTGTGTTCAGATTACCATTTTAAATAGATCACAATTCACTAACTAAACATGAACTAACCTCATAGTGCTGTTCTAATAATGATTTCTGCTTGTTTCTTTTGTGTTGCCAAATTTTCTACTAACACCCTCTTACCCTGTCTGTTTCTTATCCTAGGAGGTGAACTAGTGTTGCCAATAATAACTGTGGATTCATTAGAACCCCCTTCGATTGCGACACGCTACCCCGTAATCCCTCCACCCCCTACCTACCACCCATTCCTTACGCTGCTTGAAACCACTAAAGAGTCCCTGTCCCCGCCCGACGGCCACGCGCCGTGTCCGCTGGATCAAGAGGACTGTGAGGAAGCCGTAGAGGTCTCGGCTTACGGCTCAGGAGAGATGACCGAGACAGATGACGAGGACTATTACAAAAACTCGCCCCTCGTCACCGACCGAACCGTACTCCCGCCCCCGCCGGCGGTAGCGGAGAGTCCGCGCGGCGATCGACACTTTTCTCGCCACCCACCCAACTCCCAGCGGCCCTTGCTTCCGTCTGTCCCCACTCAAGCCCCGCCCAGACTCAAACCCGGCATCAATAGCGGCCCTAATATTCCGGCGGGTAAAATGAACACCCGCGATCAGGTCCTCTTGCCGCCTGTCCAGCCTTCCGGGGATCCGGAACACGGCGGGCGGCAAAGGCACATCCCCGGTATAACCATCCCTCCCAATTTTCCCACCACAGAGTCTTCGAATTCGGACCGAGGCCCACCCGGAGCGGTCGAGGTGATCCGGGAGTCCAGCAGCACCACCGGAATGGTGGTGGGCATCGTCGCAGCGGCCGCTCTGTGCATCCTCATCCTGCTCTACGCCATGTACAAGTATCGTAACCGCGACGAAGGCTCGTACCAGGTGGACCAGAGCCGCAACTACATCAGCAATTCGGCCACGCAGAGCAACGGCACGCTGGTAAAGGAAAAACAGGCTGGGAACACCAAAACGGGCACCAAGAGCAAGAAGAACAAAGACAAGGAATACTACGTCTGAGATCAGGCTAGGCAGGGACAGAGAGAAGCTGAGAGGGAAAAGAAGAGAGAGGGAGAAAGCCAGAGAGAGAGACAGAAAAAGAAGGAACAGGGAAGGCATAATCCGGGTATTAAAGACTGGTATTTGTTGCCACTCGCATGTCTCGTCCACCAGTCCCGACTGTCGTCTCCATTCCCACAACATGATGAAAGGAACAAGACAAATGAATCAGGATCCAGATTGTTTTTTTTCTTCTACCACTTTAAAATCCCACTATCGCCACCACCTTGTTTACTGGTCCACGCCAGAGTTGTTATAGTTTTGTTTTTATATGTTTTTTTTTTATTTCTTTTGGGTTGTTACTTTTGGGTTTTGGATTTTAAAGAATACTCGCCATTGTAGTTTGGGCTAGTTTTATTTCAGTCATGTCTAGTAACAATACTGCTAGTTTTATTTCATTTAAGCAGACCTAATTTTCAATGTAGGATTTTTTTCCACGTTTTAGTTTGCTATAATAACTCTGGTCCACCCTTTGTAAATACCTCATCTTAGTCTTGGGTCTTCATTGTAATCCTACCCGATGTTGCACAACCAACACGTGCCAAGCTCAGACCTTTCTGGTTGTTCAAAAAACGATTCTGCCAAGCCCGACTCGAGCAGTTGCAAATATTAGGGAAGAGAAGTAAACTAAAAATAAAGTCGGACTGGGTGCTAGCTGATGGATGACGAAGACCAAATCGTTTTGCAGTCGTGCCGCTCCGAGATACTGCCAAACCATCAAACAAACTGCGTCTAATCTGCCGCCTCGCTTTCTGCTTCAAGGATTCACGTCTTACTCCTCGCTCATGTCAGTCAGTCTCTCTCTCTCTCTCTTTTTCCACTCCCTGTTTGGCTTGTACTCTTGATCTCCTCTCCTTGTCTTCGGTGCTCAGGAGCTGATGCAACCCAACTTCTGCTGTGTCTCAAGCATGTAGTATTCATTAACGAAAAAGAGACAATAACTTTGTTCTGTGGAGTTAAAAAAAAAAATGTCAAAAAAGTTGCAAAACTATTATCTAAAGAGATGCGAGAACACCGGCGTCCACGGTTGCTCCGTTTAACGCTCTGAAGCCAAACCTCTGGTTGTACTTTGTTCCAGCAGATATCCGCCTTTTGTTTTTAGGGTTCCGTGTTGAGTTGACTTTTGTAACGATTAACTGATTTCTGCTCAGTATCATCCACACGACAACAAGAACTATTTGACTGAAGGCTTGTTCTGTTGATGCGTATCCGTATAGACGACTGAATCTTAAGGACCTTGCAGAGAGGAAATCCTTTCGCTCTGAACCCTGCTCCGGACGTCCGTGCGAATCTCTTACATGATCTGTACATTACCGCAATGGGCTGCGAAGCAACAAGCGCGAGGAGAAACAAAAGAAAAAAGAAGTACTACAGACAACGAAAGAGCAGAATCGACGAACCAGAGCGATTGCTTTTTTTTTGGTCCTTCTTTTCTATTTTGCTATAAACAATGGAAGAGACTTTCATGGGGAAAACTTGCAGTAGGTCAAATGTCTGGGAAACGTTCATAGCAGGTGAGCATGTTCTCATTCTCACCACCGCAGGAGGCGATGCTGGACCGCATCAGTGTGGGAGGAAAAAAAACAACAGTCGCAGGAAAGATAAAGGTGACTCATTCTTTGCGGATGTACTTGAACTTTAGTATTCCAATATACTCGAACTACACAGAGAAAATCTTGAAAAAAAAAAAGTTTGTGAAATATCTAAATATTTGAATCTCATCCCATCCACGGCTAAAATATGTTCTCCCTACTTAAAATCCCTGTTTGGAGGATGAACAATACATTATAATGATCAATGACCTATGAAGACAAATTGATATATTCCTCTTATTTGTTAAACAAAGCTAAATGTGATCCGGTTTATTAAACAGACGTTACGTTTCTTTAAGACCCATAGTCATCACACTGCACCACAACGTCTCCTACATTAGCATTTTCTAGAAACTACGCAACATTACAGACTGGAATCGGTCAGGGTCCTCCCATCCTCTTTCTTTTGTCACAGTTTTTTTTACTGACAGTCGCACTGAGCGTGCGTGCGTGCGTGCGTGCGTGTGTGTGTGTGTGTGTGTGTGTGCGCGCGTGCATGCGTGTGTGTTTAATTCACATTTCTACTGTTAGTCTTTTCTTTTGATTTCATACTCCATGGCCACGCCGTTCCTCCCTGTGCCCTCCTGTTCTTTCTAAGTGTTCTTGTAAAGTGTTCCAGTGAGATGACTCTAAATGTGTATATTAACAGAAGGGAATAAAATTGGTTATATACTTCGTATTCGCTGTGTCATGTCATTATTTCAGCGTTTTCAGTTATTTACATCTACTATAAAAATCTACATTAAGATAAAATAGGCCTACAAACTGTCGAAATGTTAAGTCTAAATTCACACACTCTCATTAATAACTGGATTAAACAACTCCATTTTATTTTATATCATCTAGGGTGCTAGACACAAGGAGGTTGGGTGCCTTTTTAAGTCCCAAGGTTTCCTGCTGAAAACGTTTAGGATCTTTTCCTTACCACTGTCTCCCTAGGTTTGCTCAGTTAGGGCGACAGCAGCAAGGAAAAGTCCCTTAACGTTTTAAGGAAGAAAACTTGGGAGGACCAGGACTTAAAAAGGGACGAACCTTCTTGGGCAGCCTAGATGATATTAATTTTGATAATAAATTTTAGTCATCCAGTGGTACCTCGAATCTCGAACACCTCAGAACTCGTCGCATTTTGATCTGAAAAATTTGTCTCGGTTCTTGTCGCACCACTGAAGTGGGTCTGTTGATGTCCCTGGTACAGGGAGTTAAAACAGAGCTGTAATTTCATAATGGATTAGGTTCTGATTCCAACCTGTAACCCAACTGCTCTGCTCTCGACGTACGATATAAATACCTGGTTAAAGCAATCCGTCCTGTTGAAGAAGAGCAAACAAGATGCTCCCTCATCCAGCCTCCAGTACTGGGATTTAAAGCCCTGATCGACCCGCTCAAGGTTTTCCTTAATCTTTCATCCCATCCGATTGCAGGACATTCGGCGCGTGTGTCAACACCGTGCGGTCGAACAAACAGCTTACACAAGGGGGAAAACGAGACGCGCATTGACGCGAGAAAACATTGACTCTCGGTCTACTTAATTACACAAGGCTTTAATTGAATTTGCGAATCCCAGCAGTGCTCTCTGCTCATGCTTATTAATGATGTGCATATTGATTCTCCGTGTGACGAGGTAGGATAACCCAAGCGCATCTTGAATTAAGAGCTGTGCCTCGTAATGCCCCTGGACTGTATTTGAGAGGCGCCGTATGTGAAATTTGCAGACGAATTAAAGCGGGCCAGTGTCGGCGCCACAACCAGGAAAGAATAAGCACGGCAGAGATGAGACGGACAATGCAAAGTCAATAACGCAGGCTATGTAGAAACACAAAGCTTCAGCCACAGAAGCGGAGCTCATGGAAATAGAAACCGGCACAACCAAAGATCTGCTCCACTTTGTATCCAGGCTGTGGTGTTGGTGAAGGGTCTGGCCGTTCTGCTGCTGGAATAGCGCTGAAGGGTCCTGCTCTTGAGAGAGCAGGAAGGGTCCGGTGCAAGATCGAGTTCATGCCAGAAAGTTCCAGAGTAACAGGACTCACTGTGACGCTCAAATGCGTCAGAGATACGACTGAAAACACGCTACTATCGAAACATTTTTTTTATATGTATGGATTCACAATAATTATATAAGATACAGCAATGTATAAACTTCATGTATGGATCTCCCTCATCTCCCTGCTGAATCTCACGGCCTTCCTCTGTGTAGCAGAAAGCTGTAACACTTAAAAACATGGAATGATGGACCTCATACTTTAGTTTGACAGAAGCCAAAAATGCATTGATAGACTACCGGCACACGGAAGAGCAGTCAGGCAAAATAAACTCAACGAGTGAATGTGAATCAGTTTATACAGTTTTACATTTACATTGTCATTTAGCAGACTTCCTTATCAAGAGCAGCTTAAACAGATACAGTCGTAGAGTCCAAGCAATTGTAGGTTAAGGACATCCAATAGTGGCAGCTTTTTTTTGGCAGAAGTGGGATTTGAACCCTGGACCTTCTGGTCTGTGGTCCAGTACCTTAATTGCTAAGCCACCAATTTGTAGGTTAGAGAGAATATAGAGGTCAAGGGGGAACAACCAAAGGAGTACTACTTACAATAGGACAGGCACATACACTTACCATTTATAGCTTGGTACAAATACGTAAAGTCATCCACACAAACACGAGGAACTTACACAAAAAAGTCTCTAAACACAGCACTGGAGTTAGAACTAGTCTCCAGTTTGAAAGTGAGCTAACGAGCACACGACCGGTATGGTAGTTACAAACACATGAATGATGGACTTCTGCTCTTAAACTCCCACCTCTGCTCAGCCAGAAGTAAGACAGATTTTTATTTTCTGTTTTTATTTATTTTTATTTTCTAATTTGTTAGTGCTTTAAAGAGCTCGGTGGTACTGACGTTGTTTGGATGGACGTTAAATTGGTGCATACCTGTGTCCTATTCCCATGTTTACTTTAGGTGTCAATAAGCGATGACTAGTTGAATGTGACTAAATCTTTGACGACAAAATGACTCGGAATGCCCAGCACTAGTTTAAATACCTTTTCTCATAACCTGATATTCCTAGATTTCATTATTCTTTCAGCTAAAACTGAATTGTCCCTTCCCCACAGATACAGCTGTCACAACACACACACACGCTCACTTATCTGTCGTCATTTTCATCTCTGTTTCCATCAACAGGCTCCAAACGCTACTATTAAAGCCCCACTCCATTTATGTTTTCTTCCTTTTCTCCTGTGATGCCCTGCAGTCATTTTCTCGTCTGTTTTGATTCATGGTCCGTTTCACTCCTGAGCTTCACGCTGTCGCTCTGAGGGTTTAAACAATCAGACGCTTCAAAACAACATTGTTTTTAAGAGTGTATACCATAGGTAATAAGAGATCCTGTAAGAGAGTCTTTGGTAGCGGAGAGGTTAAGGTGCTGGACCTATGGACTTATGACCCAAAGATTCAGGGTTAAAGTCACAGCACTGCCAAACTGCCATGGTTTTGGGCTTGAATTGTACGAAGTAACATTGTTTTAGTTCTAAGTTGCTCTGGACAAGACAGATGACAACAATATGTGTTGTGTTGATTTTTATAGCACTTTAATAATAGACATTAACACAATGCAGCTTCAACAGATACCACAAATTAACAACCACAGGCTCAAAATGGGAACACTATTAGACCAGACTGCAACACTTTCTTATGTCACATGCAATAGAGCATCTTGCTTAACCGAACACTGTTAAATTAATAGCCTACCCTCTCCTTCACGTTAGCGATTTGCACTTTTACATTAAAACACTGGTTATTTTAGGTTTTACATATAGCACAATGATCACTCAGGGCTTAAATTGAAGTAAGCACTTGGACCAACATATTTATTCACCTCCAGGCTTGTAATTTCATCATTTAGGTTCCATTTGGGAAGATCAAATACAGAAAAAAATGTAGAAAAAACAAAAAACACCTTTTTTTCGGTGTATGATGTGTGTGTGGATGCTGGTGATTGAAAATTATCCATGCTGTACATTTTATGTTTCACCAGGGACTTATTAAGCTAAATCCACAATTTGGAAGAGATACAACAAAGTATTTAAGAGCTTTTTTAGTACTGATCACCATTCGTCTCGAAATAGGCCATAACCTCTAAAAATACAAATAAAAAGAAGCCTGTCATCATAAATCAAGTGGTTGCAAGTTATGTCTTTTGTGATAGAACAAACAAATATTTGTCACAATTCAATGTTGTTTTGCTATTTATTTAAATAAATCACGCTGATAGAAGGCCAGGCTGTACTGGCCCTTTCAAGACAACAAAGAACGACCTGAGGATTTTCGAAAGCACTCCCGTAGGGACATCTTATATAGACTTTATAGGGAACCTCATGTTGTGTCGTGAGAACACAGCCAAAGAACGCTAATCTCCGGTTACATTGGAAATCAATGGATTTTTATGGATCGGCGTGAGCAAGCAATAAAAGGACTTTACTGACATTTTATCTGCAGTTTAACAGTATCATGGAGTTGTTTAGATGGTAAGCGAATTTTCTATGGTGAAATCAAAAGTTGTTTTACATCCTAACTATATTTTAAAAGGCAAAATAGTTGGGGAGGTGTGTTTGTTTATGTAAACAAACATGGCGGATAGCTGTGTTCTGTATGTGATTTCTGGCAAATGGCTGTGTGTTAACGGTTGAAAATCGGTATGCAGGTAGTCATAATGGTATTAAATCTTTTGAGTTTGTGTTTTGGACTGTGTATTAAGAATGAAAGAATGTATTAACAACTGTGTATTAAGAATGCAAAAAAATGACAGGTAAGTTTTAGTAGACTGCTATAGGCTCATGTAAAATCCATTTCCAAACAAGCAAGTCACCAAGAAGGAACATTAATAGGAATCAGCCTGCTAATGGGAGCCATCAGCTGGCGCTTTCCACCTGATAACACAAATAAGACCAGAATTTAAATAAGTATCTAAGAGCTTATAATAATTCATTAGCATTCACTACTAGGGGTGCAACAATGTCATGATGTAATCACGGAGATAGCACGTGCGATCTCTGTATTCACATCTAATAACGTTGTTGCGTTCTTTGAACACCAGAGGGAGCAATCATCATATACGACATTTCTTTCTCATTGGGGTAATGGGGTCATGGAAACTGAAGGGATTTGGGATGTTTGAAGATATTTGTATAAAGATATTTGTATAGTTTACAGATATTTGGATGGCACTTTTCACACACACACACAACTGATACAAAAATATGTTTGACAAACTGGACATGATAACAGAGTCTGATTTTCAATTTGAGATAGCACTTAGTGATTTATATTAGATCCTGTGGTTAGTAAACTTCTTTTACCTGCAGGACACTAAATGTATTTTGTTTAAAACCGTATACAAGAAAATGTACATTGTTTGGCAATGTTTACACTTCAGAAATAAAAAAGGAATGCCTTTCATTGACTGTAAAATTTAATAATCATGAGAAAATCAAACTCGGTATTGTGAATCGAACCCTGAGCAGAGAGTATCGTTACACCCTATTTTGAAATATTCCTTGCGATGACGCAGCAGCACAGCACTTCCAGATCTTCTGATCATTTGAAAACATGGAGGCTATTATATAAGGCTGTACTCTGGCTTAAGTAGTAGTTAAAGGTGACATATTTTACCCCTTTTTACAGTTAACACTGTTCTTTGAGGTCAAAATGAAACTCCTGCACAGAAACCTTGTCTGAACAGCCCTTTCTAGAATGACCAGTTTTGAGGTAGGTAGGGGGTTGGGCAGGTAGGTGGGTAACTTTATTAATCCCAGAGGGAAATTGAGTGCCTGTTCCTTTAAATGACAACCCCCTCAGTGATTTATGGCAGGTCAGTTCTTGTGATCTGTATAAAATCAGAAGCAAAAAACGCTCTGAAAACATCTCGCATCCATTTTGTCTGACCTTCAGACTTTCATGTAGCTGCACTACGGTTCCGTGTCCTCCAGAAAGTAACGCCAATAAACGCCTTGAATTTCACTTCTGCGATATTCCCCCAGCTGTTAGGATTAGCTAATTGGCTAAATAAATAAATAATAATAATAACTTTAAAAAAAACAAACAGACATTTCCATTATCTCTAGTTTTGTTACAGACAGTTGGTAGTAATCCCTCTTTTGGGTAAAGTTTTCTTGCAACTCCTGCATTATAATCGAGGTTGAAAAAGACTGCACTCAAATGGAAGTGTAGACCAGCTTGCGATTAGATTTACCATTGTGTGTGGATTGTATAGGCTCTAGTGTTTATCTGGTGCATGTCTGTACAGATTGTATAGGCTCTAGTGTTTACCTGCTGTGTAATTGTGTGGATTCTGTAGGCTCTTGTTTATCTGTTGTGTATCTTTATGGATTGTTAGGCTCTTGTATTTATCTGTTGTGTATCTGCACACATTGTATAGACTTTAGTGTTTATCTGTTGTGTATCTGTATGGATTTTTAGGCTCTAGTGTTTTATCTAGTGTGATTGTATGGATTATATAGCCTCTAGTGTTTACCTGGTGTGTGATTGTATAGGCTCTTGTTTATCTGTTGTGTATCTGTATGGATTGTATAGGCTGTAGTGTTTATCTGGTGTGTTATTGTATGGATTTTTAGGCTCTACTGTTTACCTGGTGTGTAATTGTGTGGATAGTATAGGCTCTTGTTTATCTGGTGTGTATCTGTAAGGAATGTAAAGGCTCTTGTGTTTATCTGTTGTGTATCTGTACGGATTGTAAGGTCTTGTTTATCTGTATGGATTTTTAGGCTCTAGTATGATTGTATGGATTGTATAGCCACTAGTGTTTACCTGGTGTGTGATTGTATAGGCTCTTGTTTATCTGTTGTGTATCTGTATGGATTGTATAGGCTCTATTGTTTGATTTTTAGGCTCTAGTGTTTATCTGGTGTGTATCTGTATGGATTATACAGGCTCTAGTGTTTATCTGTTGTGTATCTGTATGGATTTTTAGGCTCTTGTTTATCTGTTGTGTATCTGTGTGGATTGTTAGGCTCCAGTATTTATCTGTTGTGTATCCGTACAGATTGTATATGCTTTAGTGTTTATCTGTTGTGTATCTGTATGGATTTTTAGGCTCTAGTGTTTTATCTAGTGTGATTGTATGGCTTGTATAGCCTCTAGTGTTTACCTGGTGTGTGATTGTATAGGCTCTTGTTTATCTGTTGTGTATCTGTATGGATTTTATAGGCTGTAGTGTTTATCTGGTGTGTATCTGTATGGATTTTTAGGCTCTAGTGTTTTATCTAGTGTGTAATTGTGTGGATTGTATAGGCTCTTGTTTATCTGGTGTGTATCTGTAAAGAATGTAAAGGCTCTAGTGTTTATCTGTTGTGTATCTGTACGGATTGTAAGGTCTTGTTTATTTGTATGGATTTTTAGGCTCTAGTGTTTATCTGTTGTGCATCTGTATGGATTGTATAGGCTCTTGTTTCTCTGTTGTGTATCTGTATGGATGGTTTTGGCTCTAATATGTAAACTCTTTAATCCAAAAAAAAATGTTTGTTGCTCTTGCATCCCTTTCTCACTAAGGAAAACCCGGCAACATCCTCTTCTTACTTTTAGTGCTTTCCAACTCCACTAAGCCATCATGCTTCAAGGCTGCTTTTAGATCAGCGTTTTAATTTATATCAAAGCACCCCACGGTCCAGGAGACACCAGTGTTCTTGTGCCAGTCGCCACAGGATCTGTCACGCTTGATGGATGTAACAACACATCCTAGTGGGCATGACACAAATACATCGCTCATTTACAAGTCAAATACGAAAGCTCACGGTCTCTCGCTTTCAGACCGTCAGGGCAGAAATCAAACCCTGCCGTGTCTAGTACAGGACCTGAAAGAAAGCAGCAGTCCTCTACGGAAGGCGTACAAGTACAAATAATCATTCTCGGTAATCGAGGAGCTGTCAGTCGACAACCTGCTAGCAACGATTGAATATGAGAACGCAAAAAGGATTGAAGAAGAACGAGAAGCGACAAGTGAAGAAGCAAGGTCTTACGGGACAGTTGCACGCGTCTGAAAGACAAAGCAAGAGAGAGACGATTGCAGAAATGTGATCCTAAATGTATTCCTTCACACACACACACCCGAGTCAGTATGCATGCTCGCTCTCCTTTTTCTGCATGGTTGCCATGGAAACAAGGTCCTGTCCTCTGAAAGAGTGTGTTTGGGTCGAGAGTTCTCCTGCGAGCTCTGGGTGGAAAGACCGATACGGACTGAGAAAGGTGTAACGGAAAGACAAGCGAACGTGGAAAATTCCAGCTTGGCCACGAATAAGTATTGTATTTCCATGGGACCAACATCCAAAGTGATCAAACATACTGGATACATTGTACTGACATTTAACTACAATCAGAAATGTTACGTGTAGGGACTTCCCCAGTGCGATATCAGTTTTAACCCAAGCACTGAAAGTATGGAAAAGGCTAATAAACTTTTGTTTCATTACACGATGAACCCGCGATATTTGATGTTTTGTCTGATTAAATGATTCGCATTTGTTAATAAACATCCATTTCTGTATTTCAGCCCTGCAACACATTCCAAAAAAACTGGGATGGTTAAGCCAATTTGGAATGCTGCCATTTCTTCTCACAACACTTAAAAGGCATTTTGGCACCAAGGACACCAAGCGATTTCGTGTTTCAGGTGTTTTGTTCCATTGTTCCTGAAAACACATCTCAGGTCCATGTTACCATTTTTGGTTCAAAGCAAAGTTCTCCACACATTCTCTGTTGGGGACAGGTCAGGACCGCAGGCAAGTCCAGTCCCCGTACTCTATTCTTCTGCAGCCATCCATGCCTTTGTAATGTGTTTGTGCATTGTCTTGTTGAAATGCCTGGACGTCCCCAGTCTCCGGAAAAGATGTCACCTCCAAAATCTCAGTGTACTTTTTTGCATTAATGCTGCCATTGCATATATTTAAATTACCTTTTCCAAGGGCACTGACACAACCCCATACCATGCCAGACCCTGGCAAGGCATTCCTCCAGGTCTAGCAGACATGTTAAACTTTATTAAACTAAGATCCACTTTGATCTTTTATGCATTTTTGCTTATCCTTGACCCTTGGTTTAGCCCTCACTCTGGTTTAGCCCTCACTGCATACTCATCCTATAGACCACCATCCGATGCTGTCTAGGTACACTCTCACCTGCTACTCACCGCCATGTGCTGTGCAGGAAATGTGACCTGAAAAGTTTCCAGTCTCTTTCAGGCCGCATCTCCTGCACAAGACATACTGTACCTTTCTCCACTCTTATGTGACGTCTTGTGTTACTGATTCCTCTTTAAATATGTATTCACCATAGCCATTTCCTTCCCTTTTGCCACATTCCTCTCCTTGACACTGTACCTACGCATCATGTCTTTATCACCGTTGTTCCCTTTACCAACATGTTCACTGAAGTCCAATCAGTACACTAGTGTTTCTTGCTTTGGTACCCTTTCCACTACTTCATCTACCTTATTCCAGAAATCTTCTTCCTCCTCCATCTCACACCCCACTTACGGGGCATATACGCTGATAACATTCATCATCACCCCTTCAATTTTCACCTTCACACTCATCATTCTGTCTGACACATCTGCAGTACACTCTTAATATACTCTTTCTTCAGGATTACCCCCACACCATTTCTCCTCCAATCCACACCTGGTAGAACTGGTTGAAATCATATCCAAGGGCTTAATCCCCTTCGTCTCTTGCGCATAAAGTACGTCTGCCTTTCTACTCTCCATCTTATCAGCCAGCTCTCTCCCTTTACCATTCGGCCTTTCACTTTCACACTCGTATGTTCCTGCTCTCCTGCTGCTGAACATGCCTTTCCCTTCTCTTTCTCCTTCTCCTTCTCCCCATTTGCCCAAGAGTAGATCTAATTCCACCGGTACCCTGCTGGTTAACAGTACCAGTGGCAGCTGTAGATCATGCCACCCCAACTGGCGGGTTGAACACTTTGTTACAG
Source organism: Ancistrus triradiatus (assembly GCA_025084515.1). NCBI lineage: Eukaryota > Metazoa > Chordata > Actinopteri > Siluriformes > Loricariidae > Ancistrus > Ancistrus triradiatus. Next base: position 135,970 of record JAJAGP010000596.1, on the reverse strand, counting down.
AGAAGGCTGTTGTCCAGGTAAAGCTTTATAAGCCATTTCCAAGTTCAAATTGGTTTCCTGCACGTGGAACGTAGCTTATTCTGTTTGCTTTATGTGAAGTCTTCTACCAGTTTTTGTGGTACTGTTGTTTCAGTTCTATTTCGTAGTGTGTTCAATAATCGTGCGACTCTTTCTGAATGTTGAGGTATGTTATGAAGTAGTGGAGATATGATTTCTTGTTTAATATTACCTGTTTTGTGTCTGTGTCAATCATTTAATATTTTTAAAAGAATTTAATCAGAAATTTGATAAGGACTTCTGCCTGTGGCCATTGCATTCCAGGTTCAGACCCTCCTCCATGACCCTGGCCATTATCCGCAGCGTAAAACATGATGGTTTGCATTGAAACCAAGGTAATGAATTTTATATATGTATATAATTGCAAATATGTAACTGTATGTATAGAGCGATTGACAGAAAGGTAGATAGGTGGATGGATGGACAGAGAGAACTTTATTAATAATCTTCCAGCAGCAGTAACATAGAAAACTACACACAATTAACATATATTGCACAACTTTAATAGGAATACTAAAAATAAAGAAATACGAACAATGAATAAGTAAAAAACACAATAATTAAAGGATGCATTTTTGTATACTATGCCAGTGGTTCCCAAAGTGGGGGATAGGAGTCATTGTGGTGATGTGCAGCAAGGCAAATAAATGTGGCATGTTTGAGCACTGCTAAATATGTACACACAGTAAAAATGTAAGATACATAATACATGTCACTTGTCATAATTCCACTGTGAAGGCGGTTTGTCAATTGAATTTGTTTTGTTCAATAAGATGTTGTAGTTTTGAATGAATTAAACTAAGTTTAAACTAAATTCGTAAAATATTCTAATCTACAAAAAAGGGGACACTGCAAAAAAAGTTTGAGAACCACTGATGTGGAGATACAGAGTAAAATATATACTGATTGTGCAAGTTCTCCTACTAAATGAGAGAGGTCTGTAATTTGCATCATAGGTACACATCAACTGTGAGAGACAAAATGAGAAAAAAAATCCAGGAAATCACATTGTAGGATTTTTAAAGAATTTAATTGTACATTATGGTGGAAAATAAGTATTTGGTCAATTACAAAAGTTCAACTCAATACTTTGTAACATAACCTTTGTTGGCAATGATAGAGGTCAAATGTTTCCTATAAGTCTTCACCAGGTTGGCACACACTGTAGCTGGTATTTTGGCCCATTCCTCCATGCAGATCTCCTCTAGAGCAGTGATGTTTTGGACTTTCAACTCCCTCCACACATTTTCTATGGGGTTGAGGTCTGGAGACTGGCTAGGCCACTCCAGGACCTTGAAATGGTTTTTACAGAGCCACTCCTTTGCTGAACGAGTGGTGTGTTTGGGATCATTGTCATGCTGGCAACATTCCATCTTCAATGCTCTCACTGATGGAAGGAGGTTTTGGCTTAAAATCTCATGTTATATGGCCCCGTTCATTCTTCCATTCCCCTGTCCCCTTTGCAGAAAAACAGCCCCAAAACATGATGCTTCCACCCCCATGCTTCATAGTAGGTATGGTGTTTTTGGGATGCCACTCAGCATTCTTCTTCCTCCAAACACGACGAGATGAGTTTTTACCAAAAAGTTCTATTTTGGTTTCATCTGACCACATGATATTCTCCCAATCCTCTTCTGCATCATCCATATGCTCTCTGGCAAACTTCAGACAGGCCTGGACATGTACTGGCTTAAGCAGGGGGACACTGCAGGATCTGAGTCCCTCTCGGCGTAGTGTGTTACTGATGGTAGCCTTTGTTACTTTGGTCCCAGCTCTCTGCAGGTCATTCATCAGGTCCGTCCGTGTAGTTCTGGGAATTTTGCTCACTGTTCTCATGATCATTTTGACCCCATGGGATGAGATCTTGCGTGGAGCCCCAGATCGAGGGAGATTATCAATGGTCTTGTATGTCTTCCATTTTCTTACAATTGCTCCCACAGTTGATTTATTCACACCAACCTGCTTGCCTATTGTAGAATCACTCTTCCCGCCTGGTGCAGGTCTACAAGTTTCTTCTGGTTGTCCTTCGACAGTCCTTTGGGGCTCTTTGGTCTGGCCATGGTTGAGTTTGGAGGCCTGACTGTTTGAGGCTGTGGACAGGTGTCTTTTATATACAGATAACGAGGTCAAACAGGTGCCATTAATACAGGCAACAAGGGGGAGGACAGAAGAGCTTCTTAAAGACAAATTTACAGGTCTTGCTTGTTTTGCTTTTTTTGTGGGTGACCAAATACTTACCACCATGATTTACAGTAAAATTATTTACAAATCCTACAATGTGACTGCCTGGATTTTTTTTCTCATTTTGTTTCTCATAGTTGAAGTGTACCTATGATGAAAATTACAGACCTCTCTCATCTTTCTAAGTAGCACAATCAGTGGCGGACTAAATACTTTTTTGCCCCACGGTACATATAGAAACTACAAAATCAAGTGACATCAGTTACAATTAGATGATTAAAGTCATGTAAGTTCTAGGAAGAACGGCATAGTCACCCGGTGTGTAGTCCCAAGAATAATATAAAGATGTAAATATCAAGTTATCCTTTCTCAAAAAGCAAGAGAAATTTGCAATTAATGTGCATTTCGTGGTGTAATCGATTAACTTTGGGACTGCAAGGGCCTGTGCCTGAGTCACTTTAGGATCAAACCAGCAGCACGGGCCAGGAATGCCCGTATATCATATACATATATACTGTACTATAATATGTACTAGATATATAGTGCGATAGGTAAAAAGCATCTAACAACAAAGATTCAGCTATGGCGTTTATACAGCGGCATTTCTCTGTCTTTCGAGCACGGCTGTGAACGGACCTAAGACCTCAAGTAGAGCGGTTAGCTCTTTGACTCTGTTAACATGTTTTACCCATGAGAAAGGTGGTGGAGAAAGATATTCAGGGACAAAGGACTCCTCACAAACAACTGAACTCGGTCTGGTATGGACTCCACTAGGTGGTGCCAAATCTTATCATCCATGTTATCCCAGCATTATTTCACAGTATTCAAAAGAGCATCTTGCGATGTTACTGAGTGCTTTGGCTTTCTATGTGTTCAAGTACCCCCATAAACGCTTAACAAAGTTTAGGTCAGGGTGACAGTGGAGGAACGTCCACGACAGTCATATTCATGCGAATCGTCATGCTGATTATATGATTCGTAATGACAAACTACGATGTGCTTCTCATTAGGCCCGTGCAACGACACTCTGCTTCCAGTTCTGGCCGGACTACATACATTATTGGGCGTGCGTGAGAGGAGGGGACTGTGGTCGGGGAATCATTTCGTGTGACCGCGACAGCAACCCGTGCCAGTCCTGTGATGGAGTGGCATCCCATCCAGGGCACGTATACCATTGTATACATGGTTGTATGCCATCCAGGGAAGATTCCCCCTCACACGACTAATAGTTCGACTAATAGCCATACATTTCTAACCCTGAGTGTTTGAATGCTTGGCATCTTCAGTGCTTAAAGCGCCCTCTAGTGTATGTCATAAATAATAAGGCTGAATTCAAATTTGTCTTGTCATGTCATAATCATGTTAAATTGAAATATGTTCCGGGTAAAATATAATAGTGTATTTAAATACTGAGGCCCACTGACAGCCCTCCTCCTCAAACCTGTTGGCTGATAACACTAAACTCCAACATCTGAACATGAAGATGAACCCTAAAGCAAAACTGAGCAGCTTTAGCAAGTAAAGTATTCTTCATTACTATTTACAGTTGCTTGTACTCCCACAATCTTTGTTACTACCTTATTGGACAATCCACTTGAACAATCCTCAGAGCAGCTACGAACGCACATGTGACATGTCAAAATGTTGCATCTTTGAGGTTTTATGAGGCTGAAAATTTGATCTTTTCGTGTTGTCTTCGTGTTTCTTTACTTTCTTTCAACCAATACTTTAATGACTGTCTTCAAACATCCGACCACCACTTTGTTTCCTTATCTATAGCATTCCCTATATGTCATGTAACAAAATCAAGTGACATCAGTTACAATTAGATGAACACCCATGAGAAAGGTGGTGGAAAAAGATATTCAGGGACAAAGGACAGGTTATATATTTCTTTAACCTGTCATCACCTCCACTTCTCTCTTCCTGGATTCTTTTTTAGTTTTTCAACTTGAATCAGCTACCAGTACCTTTATTTCTTCTTGCTCTTTGTCATATGACTCGCTATGCTTTCTGTCTTCCTCTTCCAGAGCCTTATGATACCGATGAATTGCTTATTGTCCTCTTTCCCTGGATGATGTTATTCTAGTTTCTCCTGCGGCATGTTGGCCGGATCCCATCGCAGGGAATAAAGGCTCATCTGTTTGCTCGGCAACAAAGCGAAGGTCGAAATGGTGCTTACGTGTATTAAAAAACTGTAAACGGAGCCCCCAAACCTGAAGGCTAAACACTGTCAATGTAAAATAAAAAAATGTGTGCAATGTTGTCTTTCTGCCAATTTTTCTTGCAGCAGTGTTGTAATTGTTTGTATCTTTGTTTGTATCCAGGTTGGCACACACTGTAGCTGGTATTTTGGCCCATTCCTCCATACAGGTCTCCTCCACAGCAGTGATGTTTTGGGGCTGTTGCTGGGTAACACGGACTTTCAACTCCCTCCACACATTTTCTATAGGGCTGAGGTCTGGAGACTGGCTAGGCCACTCCAGGACCTTGAAATGCTTTTTACGGAGCCACTCCTTCGTTGTCCGAGCGGTGTGTTTGGGATCATTGTCATGCTGGAAGACCCAGCCACGTTCTGTCTTCAATGCTCTCACTGGATAGAAGGAGGTTTTGGCTTAAAATCTCATGATACATGGCCCCGTTCATTCTTCCCTTAACACGGATCAGTCATCCTGTCCCCTTCGCAGAAAAAGCCCCAGGTTTCCACCCAAATGCTTGACAGTAGGTATTGTGCAACTCAGCATTTTTCTTTCTCCAAACACGACGAGTTGAGTTTTTACCAAAAAGTTCTATTTTGGTTTCATCTGACTACATGATATTCTCCCAATCCTCTTCTGGATCATCCATATGCTCTCTGGCAAACTGCATGGCCTGGACATGTACTGGCTTAAGCAGGGGGACACGCCTGGCACTGCAGGATCTGAGTCCCTCTCGGGGAAGTGCGTTACTGATGGTAGCCTTTGTTACTTTGGTCCCAGCTCTCTGCAGGTCATTCATCAGGTCCCTCCGTGTAGTTCTGGGATTTTTGCTCACCATTCTCATGATCATGTTGACCCCACGGGATGAGATCTTGCGTGGGGCCCCAGATCGAGGGAGATTATCAATGGTCTTGTATGTCTTCCATTTTATTACAATTGCTCCCACAGTTGATGTATTCACACTAACCTACTTGCCTATTGTAGATTCACTCTTCCCAGCCTGGTGCAGGTCTACAATTTTCTTCCTGGTGTCCTTCGACAGCTCTTTGGTTTTGACTTTGGAGTCTGACTGTTTGAGGCTGTGGACAGGTGTCTTTTATACAGATAACAAGGACAAACAGGTGCCACTGATACGGGTAACGAGTGGAAGACAGAACAGCTTCTTAAAGAAGAAGTTACACGTCTGTAAGAGCCAGAAATCTTTCTTGTATGTGGGTGACCAAATACTTATTTTCCACCATGATTTACAATTAAATTCTTTAAAAATCCTGCAATGTGATTTCCTGGATTTTTTTTCTCATTTTCTTTGATGAAAATTACAGACCTCTCATCTTTGTAGGTAAAAGAACTTGCAAAATCAGTGGCTGAGTAAATACTATTTTGCCCCACTGTTTTCCCATCTGGACTCCTTCCCTATTCCATGCTTAATTAAAGTGCGCTCCCAATTAGGTCATTCAGATGAAGTTTTGACCTTTCTCCCATAGCCAGGCATGTTTGCACGCTCCCAGTGGCGTCTCTAGGAATGTTCAAGGTCTCTCATATCTATTTATACTCATTGGCCATTTGGTGTGATGAAATGATCTCCTCTTTCAGCTTTTCTGATGCACCAGTTAACCTACTTCAAATTTCTTTTTTAGAATTTGGGAGGAAATTGGAGTACCCTCAGGAAGCAGACTCGAGGAGAACATGCAAACTCTGGTCCAACAAGGAGTCAAACCGTGGATCTCTGGAGCTCTTGACAGTGCTAACCACTCTCAAAGGTGTGGTACTGCAGCTACTTGGGATTTAGCTTAAGGTGTTATGTTGTTATGTTTTATCTCTTCAATTAATGTGTAATCTCCCTCAGCTCTCATTTTAACATGGTTAGCAGGTCACCTGAATCAATTCTCATTTCCTAATTGAGGTTTATTCAAAACACACGTTGCATACAACTTATGCAATTTGTGACTCGTGTTGTGTGATTGTTGACTGAACATTTCTTTAAAAGGCAAGTTTCATAGCATTAGTGGAGGTGTATTACACTGAAATGTCAATCTTCAGTCATTTTACCTGCATCTAAAGGTAAGAGTGAAGTTCTGTCTGATTGAATATTTTTATTTAAATATTTGTGTTGGTTTAAATTTGTAAATCAGCACATTCATATTCTGTTCATATTATATTTTTTAGATCTGACAGAAACTCCTAGAAAACCATGGAGATCATGCTCATTGCTGTGTCTCATTGTAATATACTGTGCAGTCATCGTGGAAAATAAGCATTTGGTCACCCACATAGAAGCAAGATTTCTGGCTCTCACAGACCTGTAACTTCTTCTTTAAGAAGCTCTTCTATCCTCCACTCGTTACATGTATTAATGGCACCTGTTTGACCTCGTTATCTGTATAAATGACGCCTGTCCACAGCCTCAAACAGTCAGACTCCAAACTCAACCATAGCCAAGACCAAAGAGCTGTCTAAGGACACCAGGAAGAAAACTGTAGACCTGCAGCAGGCTGGTAAGAGTGAATCTACAATAGGCAAGCAGCTTGGTGTGAGTAAATCAACTGTGGGAGCAATTGTAAGACATACAAGACCATTGATAATTTTGGTCTAAAGTTTTTTTTGAATGCAAAGTGTTAATGTAAGTGTGTCTAACTTAGTAATGTTGTGTGCTGCTACATTAAAAGCACTAATGCTGTATAACATTTATATTCACTGCTGATTAATTGCATTTTTCCTTGCTCAAAATTGACATTAAAGACAGTTTTTCTTTCAGAAAAGCCCTACACAGACATAAAAAACGAGACAACATAAAAAAATAAGGCTTTTAGTACTTTACAGCAACTGCCATAACGGTTCCTTTTTAATTTAATTTGGTTATTTTATGATATGTCCACACTGTGATGGATTTATGTGAAGGATTCTACTGTCACACAGTGATGAGCAAAACCATATAATGGAGTGTCCGAAATCATTTGTAATTTTGTTCCCTAGTGGCTAAAACAGCTCTATATGGTGTGCAGAATGTAGTGAATAGGGAATCGTTTCTGACACAGCGGATAAGTATGGATGCCTCAAAGGGCCAAGTAATGAAAATTCTTAATGGTAACTTGTTAATTTTGTGTGCGCTAATATGAAAGTATTCAGAAATATTCAGTGCTCATGCAGCACATTCTCTAAAAACGCATAATGACAGACGTAGAGACATCCCAATATTACTTTTTCACTACCGATACTACAGCTTTGGACAAATAAAAATAAATAATAATAATACATTATATGGAGAACACACAGAATCGTTAACCTCTAATACCATATTAACCTCAAATACTGTATTTAAAGCCTTTATCTGTCGACAAGAGACCCCACCTCCCAAGTCTGTCTACCCGTTCAAAACCCTTGGTTTGTCGTGTAACGCCTTTATCTGTCCAATCAAAGCATTATCCAGACACTAGAAGTCTCTCCCCATTTAAAGTTCCACCCTTTCGAAGCCAGGCTGCTCATTTGAAGCCCCTATCCAACCACTGGAAGACTGTCTGCCTATTCAAATCCCATTTCAGCCCCTTTGAAGGCCCTAGTTGGCCATTTGTCTGTCCATTTGAATCCAATATCCAACCACTGGAAGTCTCTGCCCATTAAATTCCCTTTCTGCCCATTTAATGCCTCTATCCAAACACTGGTAGTCTGTCTGTCCATCCCTATTTGACCATCTAAAGCCTATGTCTGCCCAATTGAAGCCCTTATCCAACCACTGGAAGTCTAGCTGCCCATTCAAAACCCACAGTTGGCTATGTAACACCTGCATTTGCCCATTCAAAGCCCAAGCCTTTTTATATTCACCCATTTTAAGGCCATAGTTGGCTATTTAAAGCCTTTATCTGTCTATTTGAGGCCTGTGTCCAACCACTGGGAGCCTCTGCCCATTTATATTCCCTGTCTGCCCATTCAAAGCCCCTAGTGGACCATTTAAAGCCTTTATCTGTCCATTTGAAGACTCTATGGTAGTTTATCTGCCCATTCAAAGCCCATAAGCTGGTCATGTAAATCCTTTTGCTGCTCATTTGAAGCCCCTATACAACCACTGGAAAACGGTCTGTCTGTCTGCCCATTCAAAGCCAATCTCCAACCACTCGAAGTCTTTCTGCCCATTCATAGCTCGTAAGCTGGTCATGTAAATCCTTTTACAGCCCATTTTAAGTCATCATACAACCACTGGAATAGTGTCTGCCTGTCTGAAGCCCCTTTCTACCTGTTCAAAGGCCTTAGTTGACCATTTAAAGCCTTTATCTGTTCATTTGAAGCCCGTGTCTAACCACTGGAAGTCTGTCTGCCCATTTAAAGCCCATTGTACATGGCCTAGTTGGCCTTGTAATGCCTTTACAAATCCCATATTCAACCACTGGAAGTCTCTGCCAATTTAAATTCCCTGTCTACGCATTCGAAGTCCCCGTCTAGCCATCAAAATACCCTGTCTGTCCATTTGAAGCCCCTGTTCTATTGGAAGTATAAAACCATTACTTATGTCTGACATGCTGGCAACCTGTTTTCCTTCGCACCTTTGCTCTCTGCATGCAGAAATTCTCAAAATGTTTGTCTCATTTTACGTAGTCTTCAGTGGACAAAAAAGCCCGACAAACACTCCCACACAGCAGCAGCCTGTGTAAGAACTCTCCAGTGTAACTGATCAGCGCTCTCTTTCTCTGCAGAGATGAAGTGTAGGGGTCACAGGGTCAGAAGTCACTATCAGAGGCAGCAGGGCTACGCTTCGTGTCAGACCACGGAGAAAATCTCGCGCTTAGAGTGCGTCAGAAACTGAGAGGACAGGGCCACCTGCTGCGCCGCCAGTGCACGGACGGCTCCTCGTTCATCCAGGAAGTGGAGAAAGTGGTCAAGTGTGACTGTACGAAGTGTCCATTCTAAAAAAAAAAAAGAAAAAAAGAGAGAGACCCTGCTCTTCCCCCACTTCCTGTCCCCCACGTTATTCGTTCTTGCTTTTATATAAATGTTTTCAGTTCGATGACAGACTGATGGTCGCTTTCCTGAGAAGAGAAGATGGATTATTGTAAGATACAGAACAAACCTATTTTTTATTATTAAGGACAAAATAGATAGACTTTAGAATTGTTGTTTTGAACTGTGATTTTTTTTGTTTGTTTGTTTTTTTGTTTTTTTCGTTTTCCTCCACAACACCTCAGTTATGGATGGAGCTCAGTCTGCTTCTCCATACGGGTTCTTGGACTAAACTCGCTTTGTCACCATGGAGAGAAATGCTACCACACACACATATATATATATATATATATATATATATATATATATATAGATATATATTTATAGTTATAATCAATAATAAATAATAAATTAAAATAAATAAATAAATATAAATAAATAAAATATATATATATTATATATATAATATATGATATATTATTTATTTATTTATTTATTTATTTATTTATTTATTTATTTATTATATGAACCCTGGGTTTGTATTGTTATTGTTATTTATTGTACAAGTCACACCTCAGTACTTTTCCCCCTCCCACAAAGTTACCATCGATATTAACCTATATTAATTTATAATCATCTATCATTGTAGCACACACACACACTAGCGTGCTGTAACATAGAAAAAACTAACAGTATGTTTTCACAGGTTGATTCGACCAATGAGTTGTGTTTACCCGAAAAAAAGACCTTTAGTGGTGTTTCGAACGTTCAGAACGTGAGGTGTATATTTTTGTCCTTAAGCTTCGTATGATGACTAGAAGGTGCTTAAGCTCCACTAGAAGGCGCTAAAAGCTCTTCTCTAAATGGCATGGAAAATATGCATCGCTGCTCAGCACTAGGGTTGCCAACCGTCCCGTGTTGTCCGGGACATCACGATTTATGGGCAATTTTGATTTGTCCCGGGGACAGCTCCAGTCCCGTATTCCAATCACAGCCTCATTGGCCAATAACGCGCCAAAACTGATACAAACTCCCGGTTGCAGTAGCTACGTTAGTGACAGACCTGTATGTGTGCGTGAGCCTTATGCTGTCAAAATGACAGACCTTTATATGGACACTAGTTTTAGTAATTTAGTATTAGTTTTAGTTACTATTAGTTTTACTAATACTTTTTATACTATCATTCCTAAATTTTGCATAAAGCCCACAACATCATAGCTTCATAGTCTTATATATGTCCTAATATTTGTGTTCCTCACCCTCTAGTTAGACTTACCTTTCTGTCTATGGGGATGTGGCGTAGTGAGGGAACGACAAGTGTGATTAAAGGTAGTAAACACAAACATTAGCGAACAACATAGAAGCTGCCAGTCAGTATGTCAATGTGTCAGACCGAAGCCCTGTAGTGCTCAGGGGAGGGGAGAAAAGAGAAGAGGACGAACAACGGCAATAACACAGAGGTAATGCTAATGTGATGCTATTGTGATGACTGAATACGTTATCTGTTGCGTAGTAACCGTTACCGTTACATGCTCGGAGCAAAGATATTAGCTAGCTAGCAGGAATTAGCGTGAGTTATTTACGTCACAAATTCATTAAGGGAAGTTGGAAAGACTGTTCATGTTTTTGTGAAATAACCTAAATAATAATACAATAAAAAAGTGTAATTTCCTCAAAATTAAGTGTGTTGCATGAACGAACCATCCACTGTCTGCTGTCAGGCTATGCACAACAAAATTGTGCGAGCTCCTATTTTAGCGGTATTACGGTAGAGTGTTTTGCGAACGCACTCTAAATTTATGTTCAAACCAATATTTCTTTAATGTACACTTTAATGTATATCATTATTAAATCTTATAATATAAGATTTAATGCATTGATAATAACAGTGGTACCCGAATACCCAAACATTTCCACATATTGAGCTGACAAACATCAGATATTCCAAAAAACGACAGAAAAAAGCACGTCGATGCAAATAGATATCTAGTGCACATGAAGTGAACTACTGAGGGAGCATAATCCCAGTATTTCAGCCCCTATCTGCATACTTGTATACTTGTACATCTAAGAAACTTGTATAAGAAGTTTTGATTAGAATTGACATTTAATGAAAAAGGTCCATAAAGCAATAGTTTTACTCTTTACTGTTTTACTGAAAAGGGTGATTCGGAAAAACAATTTAAAACTGTCATTTTTGTAAATATCGCAGTTCATCTGTGTATCTCTATTTTTAACACTAAACCTTTTTTCCCCATTAGTAAGAGATTAAACAGAATCGTTGAATCATTCTTATCAGTAAAATAATCGTAAATTTTCCTCTATAGCCTTTTAACTTAAATGGCATTTTTCTCACATACTTTACCCCAGCGCCCTACATAGGGGTGAAATAAGGGGATTGTGCTCCATCAGTAGTGCACTTCATGTCCAGTAGATGTTGATTTGCATCGGCGCTCAATTTTCGGTCGTTGTGTTTTTTGTGTGGAAAATCTGAAGTTTGTCAGGTCAAAATCTGGAAAAAATATCGGCAATGCCGCCGTCTGCTGGACAGAAAATGCATTGCTCAACGAGTATAATGTCGTTATGTAATGTTTTGTTCACAAGATGGCGCCAATTCCTTCAAATTTTCAACTGGCTAAAATTTCTTTCTACGCTTTTGGTAAAAACAAAGCTATTTCACTTCGAACGTGTTTTTGTTTTGAGTAGTCCATCAGTATTGATGGATAAGTTGGAAATTGGCCGAACGTTTATTCTTAAACCTACATGATGACTCGAATATTAACCCTGAATGGTACAGAGCGGAGATATCGGTATATAAACACTGTGGTAACGTCCCAAATCACAACATGCTTCCTGTCTCCTGCCTCTAAAGTGAATTGTGAGTAAGGTACATGTCCTTGATGGGGTTTTTAAAGGATTTTAGTGCATTATAGCGTTTGTAGTTTGTAAATAGAGTTTGACAGAGCAGCATTCCCTGTAGAGTGAACTATATGGTGTATGTGTGACAGAGAATGGCAGAGGAGCTTTACAGGGTTTGTGATTGGTTTCATTTAGAGCAGTTCTTAGAGTTTAATGTGAAGGTGTGAGGGACTGAACGGGAAACACATTACAGGTTCATTCATTTCATTACTGGGTGACACTGTGTGGTCTTGAGTGGTGCTGGATAGTGCTGGGAGGTGTTGCAGTGATACTGGGCAGCTGGAGTTGTTTTGGTTTGAGTTGGTGTTAGAGTGATATTGGGTGGTATTGTGGCACTGGGGACTGTGAAGGTGATGGTTGCTCTTATTGGTTGGTATGAGAGTGATGTTAGGTGATAATGTGATGATAGTCGGTGATAGTGAGTGGCATTGGATGCATTATTCGTTTTTCCATTCATTCATTTTTATATAATTTTCGGTCAGATTGGGTGATGCTGGGTAATCTGGAGGAGAGATACTGGGTAGTGTTTGGTGGGTGTTTTGTATTTTAGAGTGGTATTGGGAGGTGCTGAAATGATACTGGGCAGGTGATTTTGGGTTGGTATTGTGATTGTGGGTGGTATTGTGGTGGCACTGGGTGCTGTTAAGGTGATGGTTGATGTTATTGGTGGTATGAGGGTGGTGTTAGGTGACAATTTGAAGACACTGGGTGATAGTGAGGGGCATTGGATGATATTTGGTGATATTAGGGTGGTTTGGATAGACATGTATTAGAAAGTGTTATAATTTTTGGTTATTTTGAGTGATGCTGGGTCATTTGGGGGAGAGGTACTGGGTATTATTTGGTGATGTTTGGTTATATTGGGTGGTATTGTTCTAGTCCTCATAAGGTTACTCCAACCACATCAGAGGGCAGTAGCTTAGTTTAAATCTTACATATAACATCTCGGCTGCCCAAGGAGGTTTGGACCCTTTTTGAGTCTTGGTCATCCTAAGGTTTCTCCTTCCTACTGTAACCCCAGTCTTATTAAATTAGGGCTTTGGGCCTGGACTTTTATAAAGCTGCTTTGATAGAAATAAATCAATTTGAATTTAATGGGAGGTGCTGGTGGTTTTATAGTCGTATTAGGATGTGTGGGGTGATATTGGGTATGTGATATTTCGTGATTTTTGAGGGGTGTTCTGTGGTATTTTTGAGGTGCTGTATGATTTTATAGTGGTATTGGGTGACATTTGGTGGCTTTTGTGGGATGATGTTTATTGCATGATGTTCGGAGCTTTTATAATGATATTGGTGGTTTTGGTGGTATGTTGTGATTGGAGTGCTTTGGTTGAAATGGACTAAGGATGTCTTGGGTTGCACTGTGGTAATGCGGCTGAACGATCAGCCAAACATTTTTTAAGAAAGGTGACTTAAGTGACTTTGACCCTGTCCTGGTTGTCGATGCTACACTTGCTGGTCTTAAGTATTTCAGAAACTTCAATTCATTTTGAAGTTGAAGCCGTGGATGTCTTGCAGAGAGTGATTAGTGTTAAGGAGATCGTTAACTCGTCTGCTCACTGATGAATGTGATGAAACACAGGTCTCAAAGGTACCATCCAAAACCAGCTGTAGTTCATGGAAACAATCTAAGGTCATGATCTGCGACACAAATATCATGTTTTTTTAAACTATTAAGTTCTGATTGAATGTATTGATGTTTCATCTGAACTATCAGAGTAACAAAAGCACAAACATAAACAAATGTTACTTTAATAAAATATTTCATCAGTAAATGCAATCAGTAAATGTAGAGCTGTAGAGTGAGGTGACTCTATCAGCCAAACCTGATCCCATCCCCAACTACAGCCAGCTCAACTCTCACCTCTAACCAGATAAAACATGCCTTAAGTCCAACAATCCCTTCCCCCTGTAAGACCAAACCCTTCCCCAAGTTCCCCTCCTACAAGCCAAACCCTTCCCCAAGTTCCCCTCCTACAAGCCAAACCCTTCCCCAAGTTCCCCTCCCACCAGCTAAAGCCTGCCCACCTCGAACTGCCAAACCTGCCCCTTTTGATCAGCCAATCCCTGTCCATTTTCTAACCGGACTCCACCCTTTGGGAAACGCCTGCTTGGACTCGCACATTTTAGAGTTCATAATCCCTTTAAATTTCTCAAATTTCTGCCTCCCTCTGTGGGCTAGTGGTCAGCATCGCAGTCTTTGGTGCTGAAGGTCCTGGGATCAAATCTTGGTCAGGACAGTTTTAGTCATCAAGCCCCGAAATTAAAGTCAAAGATACCAAAAACTCATAAGTATTTGTAAGCTCCCGTGGCTCGGTGGTAAGAGCCAGGTGTGGTGAGCATCAGGTCCTGGGTTCGAATCCCAGCTGGGGCTTACAAAGAAACAGGGGGTTATGAAGAAAGTTTTGAAAAACGGAAGAAATCAAGAAAAAATAAGTTAAAGTCCTTTACCCCACCTCTCATCTGCTCCTCCCTCTCTGACTCCTCCTCCTCTCAACCACACATCATCACATACATTCAATTCAACCAATCAACACACAGTTACATTAGTCACTTACCTCCATCAGCCCAGACGGGACTCGAACTGGCCACCATCAGCTCCGGTCACTCCATGTCACCCACTTTTCCTCTGCGCCACGACCAAGCACTGATGAAAGCCGATTTCATGAGGCTCTTATCATACATGATCAAGAGGTCACATCAATAGATAGAAAAATATATAAGACTCTAGCTCTCCCCTTCCTCTCCCCCTTCCAGACCGCTGCTCCTGTCTACGCCTCCTTCTGGAGCTCCACCCCTCAGGCAACACCTCCTTGATGTCCAGCCCCTCATGAATATCTCCACCTACTAACCGATTATGCATAACTCCACCCACCTCCTCCATCAGAGCCTCCTCAATCAATCAGACCAACAGACTCCTACAGAGATCCTTTACCCAAGT
The DNA here is from genome assembly GCA_025084515.1 of Ancistrus triradiatus. NCBI lineage: Eukaryota > Metazoa > Chordata > Actinopteri > Siluriformes > Loricariidae > Ancistrus > Ancistrus triradiatus. The sequence continues at coordinate 120,745 of JAJAGP010000596.1, read as the reverse complement.
AATGACTGACTGGTTACTTCCTCATGCTTAAGACCTTCCTCATGTTGGGCAGCTCTTAATGAACAGCTCCTCTTTTGTACCATTAGATACCTTTAGTCATTAAAAGTCATTCTGATGACCAAATCTTTTATCTCATTTCTTTTTTCCCCAGGAACACAATCAGAAGACAGAAGAAACGTACAAAATCTGGTTGTTTTATTTTGATTCGCATCACATTTTTAAGAAACATTTACATATAAACATTGTGTACATTACACACATTTTAACACAACACCACAACACAATCTCCAATTAATTAGGAAACAAAGAAATCTCCCAACCAGCGGTTTTATCCAGCGTGATCCTCACTGTGAAACTAAAACACACACATCAGTTAATAATATAAAAGGTAACATTGCTCATACACGGTGATATCTTTAAACAATCAAACATACCTGCTTTCTTTCTCAAATCCTCCATGTTTACCTCAGAGCAAACTGAAATAAAATGTACATTAACAGATGCAGACTTTTAATACAATACACATTTATTCATTTACTGGGGGAAAATTTTGTAAATGTAAATAAACATACTGAGAGATTTCTTCCCATAACTAATAATGTAAATTGAATGAATCGGTTCCAGACTCCCAGAATATCCAAACTGTAGGCATTATATGCATTATTGGAGTTGTATTGTACACTTAAACACTATATTTTAAAAAAACAACACCAATAACTACATGAAATGAATTGGAATTTACCCTCATGTACCATAACGTAGGCGGTGGTATCGTAGTGTTTCTCACGGTTTCCCTCTTTCCTTGGCTGTTATCACACTAACCTTCTTAGGAACCCATGATGAGACTGATGTGAACTAAGAATATATTTGAAAAATCCACGAGGAAAGCTTTACAGTGGATTTTAGCAGAGATCTGCACTGAGCGGGAGCTGTTGTTGAGACTGAACACCTGCTGCGTGCATGTTTTCAGCTGGAAAAGGCATAAGAGTCGCACGAGTGTCAAACAAAACGACGAGTGTTGAGAGACAGAAGGAAAGCAAACTACTAGGACATGTTCATTTTAGACAGTAAGATTTAGCTTTTGCAGTTTGAGGGCTTATTGGTTACCTCCTACTACACAATAACAAAAACCTTATCTATGAGGCCTCGGATGGGAGAAAGTCTAAACACCGGTTTTGTCAAAAGTATGTAAAATTATGACTTCAGTACGATACCCTGCCTAAAAATATGTTCAATATAGAGGACCGAAACGATGCCCAGCCACGGCAAAAAACCTGAAGCCATCAAAAAAAAGTCATGGAATAACAGACGACAGAGAATGGAACTCCAAGTTATTTGTTTTTTTTCATTAACAATAAAAAAAACTAGAAAATAATTTCGACAATGACAGTTAGGGTCATTTATACCATTAAAAATAATTGGGTTATTGAAAATTCATTTGACTAGAAAAAGGGCCACATCCCTCTGTATCCTTAGGTTTGTTTTTGTTGTTTCCTTTTTTTTCTTTTTTTTTTGACAGGTTAGTTAAACTTTGTATTTGCAGCCGGATCTCACCTGGCTACCTGTGGATTGTGAAACGCCTGGATTTTTAGGAGTTTGGAAGTGATGATAACTTAACATTACCTGTCTGCTCATATATTACAGATGTTTACCACCTTGGTAAAAGTAAATTATAAACATAAACCCAGCTGAAAACCGTTATTAATTGCCCTTAACGTCTCCTTGTCAAAGTCAGATGGTTTATAAGATCTCCCTGTCACATGATAGATCTTGACTCATCTGATTTATATTTGAGGACCTGGAGCATGGATGTAATAATGTTCTCTAATCATATTCACTAACCTGCTGCTCTGTGAGCTCTTAGTACAAGTTTAAGCTGGAACTGTTGTTCTGCACTGGTCTTTGTAGGATTAAAGCATCTTTTGCAGGCTGGTTTTGTTCTGTTCATGGCCTTTAAGAAAAAAAAAAAACTCCAAATTTCACTTCTTGCATGGACGATCAGGGCAAAACCACAATTTGGTTTTCAGAAAAGGCCAAAACTCCTCCAGATTCTCTTTTCTGATTCACCTGTATTTCTCTGCAGGGACAGGAAGCAGAGAGCTTGCACATACATACTGCCCCTGTGGAAAAAATCAGCGCAAATTCACAGAATAAAGCTTTGATTTGAAATCAGTGTCATACGTAGACATCATTCACACTGCCTATCTATCTATCTATCTATCTATCTACCACACACACACACACACACACCACACACACCCACACACACCACACACACACACACACACACAGCATATAATATATATATATATATATATATATAAATATATATATATATATATATACCCTAAGGGTTACCCCTTTTTGATTTTTTGGGTCCTGAAAATGTAATTTATTTGATTTTTTCCACATTTGTTGCGTGGGTTAAGACCATCAAGATATTTTTGCAGCTCTATCACACTCCAGAGCTGAGATCCTGTGACCCGAACGTCCAGTATATTTAATAGGGATATGTGTATGGGAGCTATGGACCTTCTACAGGGGCCAGCTTCAATTTTTAGCAAGATAATTAATTCAAACTTGGGTCCTCTCTCAATCTTGACCTCTTTAGCATATGGTGCGAATTTGATGCAGATCAGAAAAACCCAAATCAATACCCTCCGTCTGGAGGTCCGGGTCCTTCTTCCTACTGACATTCAGGTCACTGGATCTCAGCTCTGGAACTTACACAATGTTGTTTGACCTATTTTCACTATTGTTATTAGTAATTATTATATTTTTAAATATGTTCTCTCTGTTAATATTTATTTAGCTTCTGTCTATTTAAACTATAACTAAAAACTTATTAAATACGCATATCATCTAGGCCACCCAAGCAGGTTGGGTCCTGCTATGTAAATCTATGTTCTCTTTTGGGAAACTTTTCATTTACTAAGATAACTTATTTTCACCACACAGCATCAGCTCAAAAGCACCTTTACAACTAGCCGGTGCAACAATGGCAAAGAAAAACTCCATAAGTATGATAAGGAACAAACCTTGGAAGGAATGACACTCGAGAAGGGACACGTCCTCCTCGGGCAGCCTTGATCATATACGTAAGAAAAAACAATAATCAATAAATTTTACCAAACGTTTCACTACACAAAGACTAAATATAAACATCCAAGTAAAACAGACAGAACATCTTGAAAACAAAAACAAATTATATTAGATAGAATAAAAGACTACAGAAAAAGCCATAAAGTACTTTAAAAAATATTTATCAAAGTAAATATAATAAATAAAGATTAAATATTATGAATAGAGAACACAAAACAAACACACAAAAAGAGTATCTACATTATTTTGTCCAATCAAACAGACTCACTGTAGCTTCTCGTGTGAAAAGCAGGAACATTTTGAAGAGCAGTAGAAAATATCGGGCATGCCGCCGTCTGCTGGACAAAAAATGCACTGCTCAACCAGTATAATGTCGTTATTTAATGGTATGTAATATTTTGTCCACAAGATGGCGCCAACTCCTCAAGATTTTTTGAGCTGGCGAAATTCCTTTCAACGCTTTTGGTACGAACAAAGCTATTTCACTTCGAACGTGTTTTTGTGTTGAGTAGTCCATCAGTATTGAGGGATAAGTTGGAAATTGGCCGAACGTTTAGTAAACGGTACAGAGCGGAGATCTCGGTATATAAACACTCTGTGGTAACGCCCCAAATCACAGCGTGCTTCCTGTCTTCTGCCTCTAAAGTGCATTGTGAGTAACGTACAGGTCCTTGGTGGGGTTTTTTAAAGGCTTTTAGTGCATTATAGCGTTTGCAGTTTGTAAATAGAGCCGTTTGACAGAGCAGCATTCCCTGTAGAGTGAACTATATAGTGTATGTGTGACAGAGAATGGCAGAGGAGCTTTACAGGGTTTGTGATTGGCTTAATTTAGAGCGGTTCTTAGAGTTTAATGTGAAGGTGTGAGGAACTGAATGTTTACATTACAGGTTCATCCACTTCATTACTGGGTGACACTGTGTGGTGCAGGATAGTGCTGGGAGGTGTTGCAGTGATACTGTGCAGCTGGAGTTGTTTTGGTTTGAGTTGGTGTTAGAGTGATATTGGGTGGTATTGTGGTGGCACTGGGGGCTGTGAAGGTGATTGTTGCTGTTATTGGTTGGTATGAGGGTGGTGTTAGGTGATAATGTGATGATAGTCAGTGATAGTGAGTGTCATTGGATGCATTATTCTTTTTTCCATTCATTCATTTTTATATAATTTTTGGTCAGATTGGGTGATGCTGGGTCATTTGGGGGAGAGGTACTGGGTAGTGTTCAGTGGGTGCTTTGTGTTTTAGAGTGGTATTGGAAGGTGCTGAAGTGATACTGGGCAGGTGATTTTGGGTAGGAGTTGGGCTGGTTTGGGATCGTATTGAAGTGATACTGGGTGGTATTGGGTGCTGTTAAGTTGATAGTTGGCACCATTGGTTGGTTATGGGTGGTATTGGAGTAGTATTAGGTGATAATGTGATGATTCTGGGCAAGTGATTTTGGGTACGAGTTGATCTGGTTTGGGTTGGTGTTAGAGTGATGTTGGGTGGTATTGTGGTGGCACTGGGTGCTGATAAGGTGATGGTTGATGTTATTACTGGTATGAGGGTGGTGTTAGGTGACAATGTGAAGACACTGGGTGATAGTGAGGGGCTTTGAATGATATTTGGTGATATTAGGGTGGTTTGGATAGACATGTATTAGAAAGTGTTATCATTTTTGGTTATTTTGGGTGATGCTGGGTCATTTGGGGGAGAGGTACTGGGTATTATTTGGTGGTGTTTGGTTATATTGGGTGGTGTTGTTCTAGTCCTCATAAGGTTACTCCAACCACATCAGAGGGCAGTAGCTTAGTTTAAATCTTACATATAACATCTCGGCTGCCCAAGGAGGTTTGGACCCTTTTTGAGTCTTGGTCATCATAAGGTTTATTCTTCCTACCGTCACCCCAGGCTTATTAAATTAGGGCTTCGGACTTGGACTTTTATAAAGCTGCTTTGATAGTAATAAATCAATTTGAATGTATTGGGAAGTTTGGTGGTTTTATAGGGGTATTAAGATGTGTGGGGTGATATTGGGTGATTTTTAGAGGGGTGTTCTGTGGTATTTTGAGATGCTGTATAATTTTATAGTGGTATTTGGTGGCTTTTATGGGATGATGTTTATTGCATGATGTCTGGAGGTTTTATAGTGCTACTGGTGGTTTTGGTGGTATGTTGTGATTGGATTGCTTTGGTTGAAATGGACTAAGGATGTTGGTGTGTGTCTTGGGTTGCACTGTGGTAATGTGTATGGTTGAAGGTTTGGGGTGATATTTGGTGGTTTTAAGGTGTTATTGTCTAATGTTTTGTGGCATTGTGTACTGAAAGATCAGCCTAACGTATTTTAAGAAAGGTGATTTAAGTGACTTTGACCCTGAATCTGGTTGTTGATGCTACACTGGCTGGACTTGAGTATTTCAGAAACTTCAATTAATCTTGCAAAGAGTTAATTTTGCAAAGATTAGTGTTAAGGAGATCGTTAACTCGTCTGCTCACTGATGAATGTGATGAATCACAGGTCTCAAAGGTACCATCCAATACCAGATTTAGTTCATGAAAACAATCTATGGTCATGATCTGAGTCACAAATATCATGTTTTTTAAACTATTAAGTTATGATTGAAATTTGTTGATGTTTCATCTGAACTATCAGAGTAACAAAAGCACAAACATGAACAAATGTTACTTTAATAAAATATTTCATCAGTAAATGCTGTAGAGCTGTAGGGTGAGGTGACTCTATCAGCCAAACCTGATCCCATCCCCAACTACAGCCAGCTCAACTCTCAACTCTAACCAGATAAAACATGCCTTTAGTCCAACAATCCCTTCCCCCTGTAAGACCAAACCCTTCCCCAAGTTCCCCTCCTACAAGCCAAACCCTTCCCCAAGTTCCCCTCCTACAAGCCAAACCCTTCCCCAAGTTCCCCTCCCACCAGCCAAAGCCTGCCCACCTTGAATCTCCAAACCTGCCCCTTTTGATCAGCCAATCCCTGTCCATTTTCTAACCGGACTCCACCCATTGAGAAACGCCTTCAGGGTGTTACTTGGACTCGCTCATTTTAGAGTTCATAATCCCTTTAAATTTCCCAGTTTCTGCCTCCCTCTGTGGGCTAGTGGTCAGCACCGCAGTCTTTGGTGCTGAAGGTCCTGGGTTCAAATCTTGGTCAGGACAGTTTTAGTCATCAAGCCCCGAAATTAAAGTCAAAGATACCAAAAACTCATAAGTATTTGTAAGCTCCCGTGGCTCGGTGGTAAGAGCCAGGTGTGGTGAGCATCAGGTCCTGGGTTCGAATCCCAGCTGGGGCTTACAAAGAAACAGGGGGTTATGAAAGAAAGTTTTTGAAAAACGGAAGAAATCAAGAAAAAATAAGTTAAAGTCCTTTCCCCCACCTCTCATCTGCTCCTCCCCTCTGACTCCTCCTCCTCTCAACCACACATCATCACATACATTCAATTCAACCAATCAACACACAGTTACATTAGTCACTTACCTCCATCAGCCCAGACGGGACTCGAACTGGCCACCATCAGCTCCGGTCACTCCATGTCACCCACTTTTCCTCTGCGCCACGACCAAGCACTGATGAAAGCCGATTTCATGAGGCTCTTATCATACATGATCAGAGGTCACATCAATAGAAAAATATATAAGACTCTAGGCTCCTCCCCCTTCCAGACCGCTGCTCCTGTCTACGCCTCCTTCTGGAGCTCCACCCCTCAGGCAACACCTCCTTGATGTCCAGCCCCTCATGAATATCTCCACCTACTAACCGATTATGCATAACTCCACCCACCTCCTCCATCAGAGCCTCCTCAATCAATCAGACCAACAGACTCCTACAGAGATCCTTTACCCAAGTAATGACTGACTGGTTACTTCCTCATGCTTAAGACCTTCCTCATGTTGGGCAGCTCTTAATGAACAGCTCCTCTTTTGTACCATTAGATACCTTTAGTCATTAAAAGTCATTCTGATGACCAAATCTTTTATCTCATTTCTTTTTTCCCCAGGAACACAATCAGAAGACAGAAGAAACGTACAAAATCTGGTTGTTTTATTTTGATTCGCATCACATTTTTAAGAAACATTTACATATAAACATTGTGTACATTACACACATTTTAACACAACACCACAACACAATCTCCAATTAATTAGGAAACAAAGAAATCTCCCAACCAGCGGTTTTATCCAGCGTGATCCTCACTGTGAAACTAAAACACACACATCAGTTAATAATATAAAAGGTAACATTGCTCATACACGGTGATATCTTTAAACAATCAAACATACCTGCTTTCTTTCTCAAATCCTCCATGTTTACCTCAGAGCAAACTGAAATAAAATGTACATTAACAGATGCAGACTTTTAATACAATACACATTTATTCATTTACTGGGGGAAAATTTTGTAAATGTAAATAAACATACTGAGAGATTTCTTCCCATAACTAATAATGTAAATTGAATGAATCGGTTCCAGACTCCCAGAATATCCAAACTGTAGGCATTATATGCATTATTGGAGTTGTATTGTACACTTAAACACTATATTTTAAAAAAACAACACCAATAACTACATGAAATGAATTGGAATTTACCCTCATGTACCATAACGTAGGCGTTATCGTGGTTCTCACGGTTTCCTCTTTCTTCCTTGGCTGTTATCACTAACCTTCTTGTAGGACCATGATGACTGATTTGAACTAAGAAATATATTTAAAAATCACGAGAAAGCTTACAGTGGATTTTAGTTTAGCAGAGATCTGCACTGAGCGGGGAGCTGTTGTGAGACGACACCTGCTGCCATGTTTCAGCTGGAAAAGGCATAAGAGTCGCACCGAGTGTCAAACAAACGACGAGTTGTTGAGAGGACAGAAGGAAAAGCCAAAAAACTACTAGGAGGACATGGTTCATTTAGACAGTAAGATTTAGCTTTGCATTTGAGGGCTTATTGTACCTCCTACTACACAATAACACAACCATATCTATGAGGCTCGGATGGAGAAGTCTAACACCGGTTTTGTCAAAGTATGTAAAATTATGACTTCAGTACGATACCTGCCTAAAATATGTCAATATAGATACCGAAACGATGCCACGGCAAAAACCTGAAGCATCAAAAAAGTCATGGAATAACAGACGACAGAAGATGGAACTCCAAGTTATTTGTTTTTTCATTAACAATAAAAAAACTAGAAAATAATTTCGACAATGAATAGGTCATTTATACCATTAATAATTGGGTTATTGAAAATCATTTGACTAGAAAAGGCCACATCCCTCTGTATCCTTAGGTTTGTTTTTGTTGTTTTCTTTTTTCTTTTTTTTTTGACAGGTTAGTTAACTTTGTATTTGCAGCCGGATCTCACTGGCTACCTGTGATTGTGAACGCCTGATTTTTAGGAGTTTGGAAGTGATGATAAACTTAACATTACCTGTCTGCTCATATATACAGATGTTTACCACCTTGGTAAGTAAATTATAAACATAAACCCAGCTAAACCGTTATTATTGCCCTTAACGTCCTTGTCAAAGTCAGATGGTTAATAAGATCTCCTGTCACATGATAGATCTGACTCATCTGATTTATATTTGAGGACCTGAGCATGATGTAATAATGTTATCTATCATATTCACTAACCTGCTGCTCTGTGAGCTCTTAGTACAAGTTAAGCTGGAACTGTTGTCTGCACTGGTCTTTGTAGGATTAAAGCATCTTTTGCAGGCTGGTTTTGTTCTGTTCATGGCCTTTAAAAAACTCCAAATTTCACTTCTTGCATGGACGATCAGCAAACACATTGGTTTTAGAAGCCAAAACTCTCCAGATTCTTTTCTGATTCACCTCTATTTCTCTGCAGGGACAGGAAGCAGAGAGCTGCACATACTGCCCCCTGTGGAAAGTCAACGCAATTCACAGAAATAAAGCTTTGATTTGAAATCAGTGTCATACCTAGACATTCACTGCCGGCCCAACTATCTATCTATCTATCTATCAATCAATCTATCTACACACACACACACACACACACACACACATATGCACCCTGGAAGAACCCTAAGGGGTACCCCTTTTTGATTTTGGGGGGCTGAAAATGTAGTTTCTTTGATTTTCTCCATATGTGTTGCGTGGGTTAAGAAGATCCAGAAAAATACAAGTCTTCCACCAAACACAACGATACGTGACCAATATTTAACATATTAAGTCATACTTTAGTTTTATGATCAGACTCCTGGAGGGACATAATCAATATTCAATGCATTCGGAAAGTCTTCAGACCAAATCTATTAAAAAGCACAAACTAAAATATTGCATGGACATAAGTGTTCAGACGCTATGTTTCCACAAGTTGATCCACCTGTGGTAAATTCAGCTTAATTAAACACGATTCATAAAGTCACACCCTTGTCTATAAAAGGTCTCATAGATAACAATGTACATCAGAGCAAAAACCAAACCATGAGGAGGAAAAAACTACCTGTAGAACTCAAAGACTGGGTCAGGGTTTAGGGAAAGCTGAACAGAGCAAAATAGAGATATTCTTAATGAAAACCTGATCCAGAGCGCTCTGGACCCCAGACTGGACCGAAGGTTCACTCGCCAACAAGACAATGTCCCTAAGAACACAGCAAAGACAGCACTGAAGGGGCTTAGGGACGACTAAGAGAAATCAGAAATCAGATCCACTGATCTAACCTGACAGAGCTGGAGAGGCTCTGCAGAGAAGAACAGCAGAAAATCCCCAAATCCAAGGGTACAAACCTTGCAGCAACAAACCCATAAAGACTGGAGGCTGTAATCTCCACTAAAGGAGCTTCAAATAAAGCGTAAATAAGTAAATAAGCTTCAATTAAAAAAATAAGTATTAAATAGTAAAGCATCCAAATTTATGTCAACTCAATATTTTTTACTTTCTCATTATGAGTGCAGAATGAATGGGGGGAAACTTTTTTTTTCCTTTTCTTAGCCCAAGGCCTCAACATAAGAGAATATGAAAAAAGTGAAAGGGTCTGAAGACTTTGCATCGATGCATGGAACCACATCCAGAACAAGTGTAGTCACTCATTACAGGGTGATGCTTTGTGGTACACTTTGGTTTTTAGAGATTTGGGATTTGCAGATTTGAGATTGAGTCTGGGCTTTTTGTTTACCTACGTTACACTTCACATAACAGGCCAAACCACACGAAACCAAAGAGCAAACCCTTAGAGGGCTGGAGCTACACTACAGACAAAATTTTGTGACGTTTCCATTGAGATTTTTTCAGTGCAGACAGTATAAATTCAAGATGTTTTTAGGGGGGGGAACATCCATTCCTGCATTTCAGGCCTGCAACACATCCCAAAAAACGTTTATCACGGCAAAGCATTTACCACTTTGTGACGTCACTGTTCCTTTTCAGCACACTTAAAAGAAGTTTTGGTACAGAGGATACCAAGTGATTTAGTTTCAGTTATTTTGTTCCATTCCTCCTGCAAACAGTACACAGAATTAATGCTTCTGACTATGGAATCTGAACAGTTATTGCAGAGAAAAAAATCTGTGTCTTGAGTCAGGCATTTTGGGGTGGCACATGGTATCTGTGTCTGGGGTGCTCTGGTTTCCTCCCACATTCCAAAGGCATGCATTAGGTTAATTGTTCAATCTAAATTGGCCCAGTGTGAGTCAGGAGCTGCGACATTTTCTGGTGGCTGGAATTTTCTGGTCGCAACATTTAAAGCGAGCAACGAGGGATAAATGCTGGGAAAGAGAGAGAGGGTCAGGCAGTTTTTTGTTGTTTTTGTACACTAACATCCCTCAGACAAATAACTTAACCACAGTAATCCAACGTATAAACAATTCAACAGCATCTCTGGATCCGCCGATCTTCTGCTCTTAAATCATTTATCCGAATAAGCCCTAGAAGTACAAACTGAACTTCTGCTGGCGGGGCTCGATTTGTTTGGGAAATCCAACTGGTCATGTTCAATTTCCATTCAAATGATCCATTTAAATAGAGAGTGATTACGACTGAAAGTGAGACTTTACTTCAGTAGTTTATTATAAGGTTAAACATTCACAATAATCTGACATAAATTAATTCCGTTAATCAAAACACAAACACAGCAGGAGTTTTACTGAGGTAATAAACATTAAAAATACTCACACAATATGAATTATCTGGTTATAACAGCACATCTAATATACTAAACTGTAAGTAAACAGTCGGAATTAAAACATTAAATAGGTTAAATATAGTAAACGTTACAGTAATCTGAGGTCGTTATCGATGACTGAACATCCTGCAGATTACAAAGGCACATCACGGATTAAATAATTTGTCCTGATTCACTCTAAATACAGCGCATTACACACTTATCACACAATTTAATTTAACAATTATTTAAATTAAAGCTACCTTAATAAGATTAAGAACAGGACGCTATACATCACCGAGAGCTAAATTATTAGAATAGTTCATTGTCACACTTATTTTTGAGGTTTGCCATTATAATAGTACGAATATTAGACCAGCTGCGTTTTTTGAACACCAGAGGGCACCACACACAAATCTTCTGTTCTGCAATTTTTATTACTTTTACTTCACAATATTTTAACCACAAAATTTGTGATACGTAAGCAGACACGATTGGCTCAAGGAATTTTTCAGCTGGTTTATGTTAATAGCTGCTGTCTTTAAGCATTTTTGTTGTTTTGTTTTCATACATTTCTCACTAAAATACAAATCTACATTACAAGAGTGAACAATAAACAGAAGTTTATTGTTTAAGAGCAGTAGTCGTATTATCTTCTTTCACCTTGTGAAACTGGACTCTGCCCGGTCCCTCCCTCCATCTCACTGTAACGTTCTTCATCCCACGAACGTTCAGTTTCTGGTTGATCTGAGGAACAGAACGGAGCAGGACTTTGATCAGATGCAGAATCAGAATTACAGGAGGAACATTTCGGAGGATGAGACCCACCTGGTGTAAGATCGCTGCCTTCAGCGCAGGATCGTTCACGTCCTGATCCGACTGAACCTTCACTCTGATGATCTGCTGCTTTCCTGTGACGACTGGATAAACAAACAGAATGAAAAAAGCTCTAAACTCTGAGTGTGAAGCTGAACTTGAACTCACCTCTGTAACAGAAGAAAGGCCAAGTCTAAGGCTAATTGGTTAAGGTACTGGACTGTGGACCAGAAGATCCAGGTTTCAAATCCCACCTCTACGAAGCTGCCACTGGTGGGTCCTTGAGCAAGGCCCTTAACCCACAATTGCTTGGATTGTAAGATTGTATCAATTGTAAGTCGCTCTGGATAAGGGCGTCTTTTGCCAGGTAAGGTGTCACATTCTGAAGCAATTAGGTGTCTGAGGGAGAAGAAGATGGTTGAAATAATCATCCCACAGTGCTGCAAGACATGGTGTCCATGTTCATAGGCATAGTGTTTTTTTTGTTTGTTTGTTTTTTCAGAAAATCTGAAAAATATGTATTTGTTACACACTGCTTTATTTTTGCCACAGTTTCCAACAAGTGAGTGTGTTTAAATGCACTCAATAATCCGATCATAGTGAGATTTCTGCAGTTATCCGATCATTTAAGTGGTCATGTAAACAGCATCCTCCAATCTAGAAATTAGATTAAGAAATGCAATAAAGAAGGCTGGAAATTGGACGGAAGAGGGCAGTAATCGGATTTCTCCGCATTCACAATGCCATTCTTTGGTTACCGGGTCGTCTTATTCTAATTGGAAAGGATTTTTTGCACTCTGTTTCTGTAGAACTTGTGGTACCTGGCAACCCTGGAATGAAATGCAGCACCTGCGAAACGGTTACCAGAGACATTTGGGGAGACTCTGAAAAGCAATATATGCTATAGGAAATGAGGAATTGTATTACTTAGTTATCAAAGTTTGACGTTTCCGTCTCATCCTTCTGTGAGATGATTAGCTGGTTGCAAAGTATAAATCCTATTAAACCCGGAGCTTTATCGTTGTCTGATTACTCAAACTCGGATGACAAAATCTGATTTTCTGCAGTTAACAAATGTAGGTGCCCGTTTTACTCCCTGTCTAACAACATCCTTATTTGTGATAAGATCAATATAACGCGTGCCGTCTCATGTCTTATTGGTTTAAATTACAGTAAGTAAAGGTTTTACAGGCACGAGCCATTTAACGTTGTATGTATGGTATTCATGTCTGAATGACAGAAATTAGTTAGCCCTTCTGACATCTGCTGACAGAAAAGAGAACTGCAGCCTTGAAGGCAGTGAATAGCTACGTTCCTTTCGTTTGCAGTAAATGTTTCAGGTTTTATAAAACGCTCAAAGATAAGAATTACTATGGTATCTTTGGTCACTATGGTAATGTCCGGTCAGCGTCCATTTTGGTCACCGTCGTGTTTCACACAACAGGAATCTTGACGTTCAATGGTGCATACCTGTACAAGTAGAACATGGTCATGACTTCGCTGAGGATTTTATCCCATGTTCTATCAAATAATACAGAAATGCATGCAACTTAATGGGTTTGCAACAGGGGTGAATCTGAGATCAGAGGTTTAAAGGTGCTGGGATTACCCAATGAGATCACTCTCTGATATGTAGATTTTAACATAATTTTGGATTATCATTCCCATACTTGAGAAAGAGAGAGAAAGTGGATCGGACCATTTGCGAGACAGGGGGGGTTGCTGTTTTAGCATTTTAACATATTATCAGCATAAACACTTTTTACCCTTATTTTTAAGGGGTGCTTGAGCACCCATGCCTATGGTTTGCATCCTTTGTCTGATGTGGACTGAATAAAATCTGTTGTTTGTCTCAAGGCGATTTTATCAGCATGTCTCTGTCTGGAGGACATGTCCAGCTTCGCTACAATCTTGGAGATGGAACGGTTACTTTGCGGTCTCCAAACCGAGTGGACCTGACAGGTTGGACATGGCACCTGGTGAAAGCTGGGAGAGAGGGAAACCAGGGATATCTGGATCTAGATGAGCATGGCGCGGTTCGAAATTCCTCGAGTGGTATGACCTCTCTGGATGTTGCCACTCTGAACACCGTCTCCCCTGACGCCATGAACAAAGAGCCAGTGGGCTTTACAGGGGGCGTTCGTGAGGTCACCGTGAACGGCCATGACTTGGAGCTCACAGAGCGGTGCTCTACGAGAGGCCAGCGTAGGTGACTGGGACGGGATGCGGTGTGGGTACAAAGTGTGTCGAAACGGAGGGTCATGCAAACCTTTGGGCCTTACTTCTTACCATTGCCTTTGCCCTGCAGCATGGATTGGGGCTCGCTGTGAGGAACCTGTTTACTGCACAGGCGCTCTTTGCCAGCATGGCTCTCTCTGCTTCCCCAACGCCACAAGTGCCTCATATTCTTGCATGTGTGTGCTCGGATGGCGTGGAAAGCACTGTGACCAGAGGGTGTCCATGACCAGAGCTCGCTATGCTGGAAACTCCTATATGAAATATAAAGACCCAAAGTACAGCTCGAGGAACCTGATGTACACCCAAGTATCATTTAACCTCTCAGCAAGCTCACTGGAGGGGCTCATTCTGTGGATGGGCCGGGCAGAAAGCAAGGACGACGATTATCTCGCCGTGGGAATTCAGGACGGTCGACTCAAACTCGCCGTCAACCTGGGCAAGAAAGTCGTGCTTCCTCTCGTCTCCCGAAACATATCCATGTGCTGCGAGGAGTGGAAACACGTCTCCGTTACCCACCATCGCACTGTCATTCAGGCTTTTGTCGATGGGGATAGGGTAATTTTTGAAGATATCGTCCCATTTGAGCAGTACGTCACCATCAATAATGGAGGCGTGTATCATTTTGGAGGCTTTGGGACGAGCAGAGACGTGGCGTCAGTTACCTCTGATCTCTTCGCAGCGGGGTTTGTGGGAAGCATCAAAGACGTCGTCTTGTACCAGGACACAGGAATGACGCAAATTCTCCAAACCGCCGAGGGCTTTAATGTTTTTTAAGGAAACAAAATGTAAGGCTTGTGATTCATTATGTAGTGTCGTAATAGTGTTATATTAATGACTGTTTGTTAGGTCTACCATGTAATTGGTGTAAAATGTATTGATTTTAAATAGAATTTCCATTTGTTTTTGATATCCACAACAGTTGGTTGTTCCATGTACAGGTATGCCCTGGTAACCAATCATCCGATCAACCAAAACATTCACTTTATCGACCGAGGTCTTAACAATTATAATAAACTATGATAGTAAACTATATATAGTTAACCAATATAGTATAGCTATGGTAAACCATTTCTGCAGTTGATGTGTTTAGAGACTTTTTTGAGCAAGTGACTCATGTTTGTGACTCACCGAGAACCTAATTCAACGAGTTGCGGAGTACGGAGGAATGACTACCTTCTGGTCCAGAGTCCAGTATCTTAACCGCTAGGCGGTCCACAGTCCCCAAAAGACACTGAGACTCCCCGTCAGGTAATCGAACCCCGGTCTTCCGCATGACAGGCGGAGATACTATCCACTATACTAACGAGGACGTTTCAACCACGCATCAAACTCTCTTGTATTCAGTGGTATCTCCGACACATTTACTTGTGAAAATACCCTTTATATTTACATTACAGTAACCTATAAAGACTATTTCTACAGTAATGTACTGCCTCCTCTGGCTGTTATTGTATTAGCTGATGTATTCACACCTACAATTATTCAAACAACATCATTGCTGTTTAATAAAAGTACATCAACTCCAATACAACAAACATTTTCACCACTGCCTATCCAGAGGCTTCTTCTGTTGTCAAAATGAAATGACCTAAATCTGAGTCCTATTTCCAAGCTAAAGCCGTCACTGGAGAAACTGTAGCAGTGGAGAGTGCAAACGGAAGAAATATTACAGCTGTTTTAACCCAGGAAATAAAGTGTTTTAAATACCATTTCCAAATAATCGAAACCAAAGGTAATTTTAGTGCAGTTGAGGTTGGGCTCAACCCATTTGCTGCCCCTGGAAAATATGTGAGGATCTTTATACAGATGAATAGAACGTGCTAAATCCAACACCGATACCCACTGGTTCACACAGAGAACAGAGGAAAGGGGACTAATAAAGTATGTAAGAAACAGATGGATTACAGTCTGTAATGGTAGAACTATATGGTAAGTTGACAGGTGACTCATTTCCAAAGCATGTACTTATTAATAAGCTTGGTAATAAAGCATATATTACCAAGCTAAACATTGTAGAATGATCAGCAGATGTGTCTCTGAACACTACAAGTGCTATTAGATCTATATGTCATATGGATGTGTCATAATAGCAGTTTGCTGAATAAAAATGACTACATTCATGTTTACAATGCTAACACTTTCAATAATATCCATCTGTTAAACAGAGGAAGTTCTTGAGGTTAGGTACCGATTTTCACATCATCACTGTTCTTCAGTGGGTTTGAAATCTTTATTAACACCAACAGGCTCCTTACCTGTGTGAATGGCTTACGTTTTTACACAGTGTCTGCAATTTATAGTCGGTCCCTTACCGTCTACGGTGCCTGATGCAGCGAATTTATGTTATTCTGATTAAACGTGCTCTGGTAAATGGAAAGATGGGGAATTCTGATCAAATATAGGCTAATGGCTGTAATTTCAGGCATAATCGAATCTTGCTTAACAAAAACGAATTAATCTAAAACTGATTTTGGCCGGTTCCACTCTTATTTGTGTTCTACAAGACAAGGTCGGTTTGTGTGTACCTGACTGTTCAATACTTATTAATTATTTTAATAATATTTTAATATTTTAATACTTATTAAGTATTTGGCTCCTGTCATTTCACTTGTGATCTCTTCACGCTTGGGAATTTGATAATGCTCACGCCTGATGTTTTCATTCAGATCTTTTGGATCCATACATATTCGCAACTCTCCAGACTTTCTCTTTACACAGACCATGGAGTTGACCCAATCAGTTGGTTCCTCAATCTTAATTATCACACCAAGCAGAGTCATTCGTTCTAGTTCTTTCTTCAAGCTGTCCTTTAATGCTATTGGAACTCTTCTAGCTGCATGCACAACTGGCTTTGCATTTTCTTTGAGCTGTATCTTATATGTAAATGGCAATACACCGAACCCTCTGAAGACATCTGAGAAATTTTGTACTATGGAGTCAACAGAGTCAGGTGAAGCAGTCACATCAGTGTTAATTCGATACACTCTTTTTACAAGCTTCATCTTCACAGGCTCTATCACCAAGCAGTGAATCAAGTCCTTCAGGAACAACTGAGAAGAGCAGCTTGTGCACTTTGCCTTTCACAGTGACGTTTAGCTTACAGGTGCCTAGACTTTCAATGCTCTGTCCATTATAATCTTTCAGTGCAAGTGTATTTCCTTGTATTTTTGGATTTCTTTCATTGATGTGATGTCAGACATGCTGATAAGATTTCCTTTTGCACCAGTATCTAATTTCAGTGTGACTATTGTCCCATTTATTTGTAGTGGAGCTATCCATTTATCCTCCTTTACAGCATTTATCCATTCTTCTAGTTTATTTTCGCAATTCACCATGCCAACAAAAAATGTGTCACCCAAATCAGTGTCCTCCACAATGTTAACAGATTTTCCTCTCTGTTTCTCTTTTCTTTTTGAAAAACACTGTTTAGCGAAATGGGTTTTGCCCTGACAATTGTTGCATAGCTTACCGAAAGCAGGACATTGTCTTGGTTTATGCTGTGTGCCACATCTCTTGCAGGTGAATGTGTCCATCTTCTGTTTGTTGCGCACACTGTGATGTGCATTTTGTGGTCTGGAGATGGCACCAACATCCATACTTTCTTTAATGTTCACATTAACAACTCCAGCTTCCTTGAATGTCTTTACATGTTTTTGGAACAACTCACTTGCATGGCAAATTTTGATGGCTCCATCTAATGTCAGCTCTGCATCCCTTAGTAGCCTTTCTCTGACCTTTTTATCGTCGATGCCAAACACAATTTGGTACCATATCATAGAGTCCCTCAGTGTTCCAAAATTGCATGACTATGATTTTATCTCATATAGGTCAGTCAGAAAACTATCAAAACTTTCCCCTTGTTGCTGCATTCTAGAGCTCAACACATATCTCTCGTACGTCTCGTTCTTTTTTGGAGAGCAATGAGCCTCAAACTTGCTTAATACTTTATCAAGTTTTGTATTGTCACCTTCTTCGTCAAAAATGAAAGTATTGTAGGCTTACAAAGCTTGTGGGCCAGCTATTGTCAGTAACAATGCTACCTTTCTGGCATCCGACTTTGTATCCAGGCCCACAGCCTCCAGGTACAGTCGAAATTCCTGCTGGAAAGCTCGCCAATTGTTGTCGACATTCCCAATTAACATCAGGTGCTCTGGTGGCTTCAGTCCGTCCATCATGTAGCAACTTATAATCCGTTTTCATAGAAGTTTCACTCCTGGTACCATGTTTTGTTCTCTTTAATAAATAACTGTATTCTTTATGTTTCTTTAAGTCTTTTATTAACAACACAGGTTTTGCGTTACCATGCTGGTACGTACTTTTCTTCTAATCCCATAAAAACATATATGCTCACATATCCTCTTCTGACACCTAGTGGTCTGAAGTGACATACTACCGATCATCACAATTACTTGAATAAACTAGAACTATTATTCCGTCTTTACTGTAGTTTCTGTTAATAAATCGATTTATCCATCTATCCATCCAGCTTTGATAATGTTCTGCCCTCTTGTGGACGTTTCTAAGTGTAAACACCCCTTAATTAGGACAGAGCAAATCTCTGTATTGAGGTTTGAAAACAGGGAGAAAGAGGGGCAAAAAGCTTTTTGGGGTGTTGGGGATAGGAAATATTCCAGTAGTTGTAACGCTTAGAGGTGGAGTTTTGTTGGGCTACCAAGTTTAAGAGTGAATGGATAATATACAGTTAAAAGTTAAAAGCGTAAACACCTTGTAATATTTAAACGAGGAACCCCCATTTATGATCATTTGCTTCTCTCTTGTGGACGTTTATGGCTATAGACTCCCCTTAAATTTTGGTTTACAATCTATGGTTTTAGAATTAAAAATAGGGAGAAAGAGAGGGGTCATAAAGTTGTTTTTCTGCGGGAGAAGACCAAGTCATCTGAAAGTCCAGTACACATCGGTAGCTCTGACTGGATTAGGGTTAGAAATTAATTAATTATTGTTTATTTAGGTCATAGCATTTCCATCTGAAATTACACTGGCTGGCTGAATTGTAGTGATTACAGAGCCCGGTGGTTGTATGTGTGTTGTATAAAGTTTATTTAATTTGATTTGTGTTTGTGTTTTGAACGGTTACCTTCTCCAGAGACAGGATGAAGGAGGAAACCCTCTACTGTATGGGAGCTGAAAAAAGGATAAGCATCAGGTAAGCACGGTGTCATGGATCTGAGTAATGGGGTGAAATTATGGGGTGTTATTTAGAACTGAGTGTAGGGGTTAAATTGGGGGTTTTAGGATTAGTATCAGGCATGGGTTAGGATTAGATTTACGTCAAATTCAGAGTACAAAGTGACAATTAACACGGCTTCTGCTGCGCTTGTTCCCTGTGCTGAGTGTAACAAGTTCAGCTACTTAGCATTTGGCATATATTTGGATTCAGATATTTTGTTCCCCTCACCATTGCAAATGTTTTTGTAAATGCATTTGTATTTGCTCCTGTCACTGGTTAATCTGTTGCATCACACATTAGCTGCTGTGTTGGTGTAGCCATGTGGTAAGGACTTAGAGCAGTTGGTAAAACTGTCCTGTTTAGTCAATGTTCCTTGGTATAATGGTTAGCAGATTATACCAGATCCAGTGATCTGAGTTCAAATCTCCCAGGAACCTAAATGGCCTTTTTAGTTATTAATTAATGGTCCCTAGTGTATTGATTGACTTAAGCCTAATGCTTTCTGTTATTTCTCTATAGAAATTCTATTGTGCCTGTGCAATGTTCCATGGTGTAATGGTTAACTCTCTAGACTCTAAATCCAGCGATCTGAATTCAAATCTTGGTAGAACCTGTGGTGGGTTTGAGCTCAAACCAATCCTGTATTTTTTTTTCTCGATGTATACCCTCTCATGGTATCCTGTAGTTCCATGCTGCAGGGCTTGGTGTGTTATATGATGTAAGCAGTGCTTAGTTTAGGTTCCTTACCATGCACTAGTTAAAGTGTGAATATTTTTGTTTCTCTGAACAGCTGTCCTGCCGAAATAGGTCAGTTGGGAGAGCGTTAGACTGTAAAAGTCCCAAGTTTCGACAAATGTGGCCTTTGTTTCATTATTTCAAGTCAATCCACAAGCTTTTGCTGTTTTGAGAGCGTATCAGCCGCAAGTACTACCCTCCAACATTATTCCACTGAAAAAGCAAACGTCAAAATATTAAGCCTGAAATGTACCTGAAGAAGGAGCGGGTTGTCCATGAGAAGATTTCTAAATTGCAAGTTCAAGGAATGACCAAGCTTTGGCCACTGTAGATACCAAGTACATACCTTAGTCATTAGGAAAGCATGTGCTTGATGTCAGCCATGTTTGTTTTGGGAAAAGTTTCACAGTATCGAAGTTGACCAGCGCCAAAAATACTGTCTGTCCCATTCCGCACATGCAGGTCCTGAGAGCTGATATAATTTTTCCAGTTTGACTTTTTGTCGTGCTGTGTATTTGTGGAAAACCAAAAGATGAAAACTGCATGTCTTATTTCATGATGGGTGGAGCTTCAAGTAAAACAAAGAGCCACAGTCGGTTAGTTGGATGTTAGTTGGATGTTGGATGAAATTATTATCCCACCTCTGCCAAGCTGCCACTGTTGGGTCCTTGAGCAAGACCCTTAACCCACAATTGCTTGGATTGTAAGACTGTACCAATTGTAAGTCGCTCTGGATAAGGGCGTCTGCTAAATGCTGTAAATGTACATGTCAATATGTTGCTCCCTGGCTTTGCTTTGTTCTGCTAACAATTGTAAATCTTTTTGTAAATACTTTTTGTTTTTGCTCCTGTCACTGGTTTATCTTTTTTGCATCACATATTAGCTGCTGTGTTGGTGTAGCCATGTTGTCAGGACATACAGGCACTTGACAAACCAGCTAGTGTTAATCAAGGTTCCATGGTGTCATGGTTAGCACTCTGCCCTCTGAGTCCAGCGATCCGAGTACAGATCTTGGTGGAACCTGTCGATTATTTGGTCACAAGCCAATTCTGTTGTACATAAAGCCTTATAAAGTTTCTTGTAGTTCCATGCAGGGATTCTTAGTCAAGTCAGATTTATTTATATAACGCTTTTTATAATGGAGCATTGTCTCAAAGCAGCTTTACAACTTTACATTAGCATGCTTAGCATGCTACATGATATAAGTGGATCTTTGCTGTAGGTTTTTTATCAAGCAGTATTTAAAGTGAGTATGACTTAATTTCTCTGAACAGCTGACATGCCGAAATAGCTCTGTTGGGAGAGCGTTAGACTGAAGTACTAAAGGGCCCTGGTTCGAACATGGGTTTTGGCAAGTGTGGCCCTTGTTTTCTTGTTCCAAGTCGATCCATGAGCGCTTGTTGTTTCGAGAGCGTATCAGCTGCAAGTGCTACGATGCCAAAGTTTTCCATAGATAGGCATCAGCTTGTCAGAATTCTAGACTTTTGCCTATGGTATCCAGACCTCTTATGATTTTTGAAAGTGGATATCCCCAAGAAAAGGCAAACGTCTTAACCTGCTTTTTAACATTTCTAGCCAAAATATTATGCTCGAGTGGGTTGTCCATGAGAAGATTTCTAAATTGCAGGTTCGGGGTATGACCAAGCTTTGGCCACTCTGCAGATACCCTTTCATTTTTCAGTCATTAGGATAGCGTGTGTTTGATTGTCAGCCATGTCTGTTTTGGGAAACGTTTCACAGTATGGAAGCTGACCAGGGTTTGAATGCGGGTTTTGGCAAGTGTGGCCCTTGCTTCTTTTTTTCCCAAGTCGATCCATGAGCCCTTGTTGTTTTGAGAGCGTATCAGCTGCAAGTGCTACGCTGCCAAAGTTTTCCATAGAGAGGCCATAGCTTGTCAGAATTCTAGACTTTTGCCTATGGTATCCAGACCTTTTTTTATTTGAAAGTGGATATCCTAGAAACCAAGCCTGTTGTACCTACAATACTGTAAACCTTTCACGCTCTCTTGTAGTTCCATGCTTCAGTGTTTGGCGTGCTACATGAGGCAAGCCATCAGCAGGGCTGGATTTCTGTATTCCGACCTTTGAGACATTTTATATACATTATCACAAAACACATTATCATAAGACCGGAGAATGTTATATTTGTAAAGCAAGCCCACCTCTATGTTTGAGCATAATACACCATATTCCCAAACATCTTCCATGGGCATTTAGATAGAAGTGGTTGTTCAGTTTTAATTAGTTTTTCATAATAGTTGTGTACATATATACATATATGTGTATATATATATATGTATATATATATATATATATATATATATATATATATAATATATATATATATATATACATATATATATATATATATATATATGTATACAGGGGTTAGACAATGAAACTGAAACACCTGTCATTTTGTGTGGGAGGTTTCATGGCTAAATTGGACCAGTCTGGGTGACCAATCTTCATTAATTGCACATTGCACCAGTAAGAGCAGAGTGTGAGGTTCAATTAGCAGGGTAAGAGCACAGTTTTGCTCAAAATATTGCAATGAACACAACAGTATGCGTGACATACCAGAGTTCAGATGGTTTGATGTACATGAAAGTGAAGTTGAACATCTCCCATGGCCTGCACAGTCACCAGTTTATTAGTAAATAGTAAATATTATTGAGCCACTTTGGGGTGTTTTGGAGAAGCGAGTCAGGAAACGTTTTCCTCCACCAGCATCACATAGTGACCTGGTCACTATCCTGCAAGAAGAATGGCTTAAAATCCCTCTGACCACTGTGCAGGACTTGTATATGTCATTTCCAAGACGAATTGATGCTGTATTGGCAGCAAAAGGAGGCCCTACACCATACTAATAAATTATTGTGGTCTAAAATGACAGGTGTTTCAGTTTCATTGTCTAACCCTTGTATATATGTATATATATACATATATACATACATATATATATACATACGTATATATATATATATATATATATATATATTATATATATATATATATATATATATATATATATACGTATATACAAGGGTTAGACAATGAAACTGAAACACCTGACAATGAAACTGAAACACCTGTCATTTTAGACCACAATAATTTATTAGTATGGTGTAGGGCCTCCTTTTGCGGCCAATACAGCATATATATATATATATATATATATATATATATATTTATATATATTTTTTTTGTTGTTGTTTTTGTTTTTGTTTTTTTTAATTATTACAGTATTTTGTATTCAGTTTAAAACATGGACAAAGTCTACAAATCCAAATGTGTTATGATTTTCATGATAATTCTTAATAATAAGATAGAAATATGATGATTGTCAACGTCCTACACATCGTATTACTGGTTGCTGATTCTCTACAGAGCAGTCTAAATATTTCTACACTTAATAAACCCTGTGAGGTTTTTCACATCAAGTTTAAATGCAAGTTGAACAGCAACTATAATGATGGCACATCTTCACACATTACTGTACATCAGAGTGATGACATCATAATGGTCCATAGCAGTGACTGTGAACAAGGTTCTAGAATTTTGAGGAGAGACAGAAGACGGACATGATAGTTGAGTGATCAGCCTACACTCAGGACTGTGTTAAGATTGCTCTTTGTAGATAAAGTGATAAAGTAACGATGGGTTGGAGAAGTAAAGCCCTGTTGGCCGTTGGGGCCTGGGCTGGACTTGCCGCTCTGTACTGCGGCATTCAAGGAATTTCATTTCTTCGTAACAAGAAGAAAAAGAAACAGGATAGATCAGGGGAAAAACCTCCTGTAAGTAACCTGAAACAGATACTCCACTAAACATTACACACACACACACACACACACACACACACACACACACACACACACACACACACACACACACACACATTACACATATGTAATATAAAAGGTTTGATTTGAGAGATTTGTGGAGGTGCATCCGTGGATCTGGATTCGGTTATGTGGAATATGTATAGCATGTAATCATCCATATTTAGGCCTTATTGTGGAGCAATAGTATAAGTGACACATATGTAATGCAGAACTGTATCACACCTCAAGCCATGCTAGATACAGAGGCCATGCCTCCTTCATCTGCCCATCGAGAGCTCACCACCTCTCTGCCCTGTCCATTAAAGGAATTTAACTACCATAATACCACAACTTACCAGATAGCATTAGTATGGTGGACTCTTCACAGTACAGACTGGGAGCTGTTAAACAATACTTAAGAATATAAGGAAGTTGACTAAGAACACGAGGTCAAATTTGGGCACTGGGTTTTCACACCTATGGTTAATAAGATGTTGATTTCTGTATGTTGAAGTCATCTGGAGTTGTGCCAAAGCCCCTGGATGACGTCTCTGAGATCCTCAAGTACTATGAGATTTATGACACCATTGGTTCAGGTAGCTCAGATCCCTCCATTTGTCTGGGTGTTTTGTGTGAATGATGAATATTGTAATGCATATTCAAATGTCTTAATTAATTCTTCTGCAGGCAGTTTTGGAAAGGTCAAGCTCGGCAGGCACATTTTGACAGGAGAGAATGTGGCCATAAAGATATTAGACAAGAAAAGCCTTGGGGTGAGATCTCTTCATCAACCAAACAATTTCAGTAACTGTGTTAGTCAAAGTAAATAATTTGGTAAACCATCATGTGTTGATTGTTTTAGTACAAACTACTGTTTTACTCCACGCAAAAACGAATCATAAGAAATGTTTTCCTGTATCCACTATTTCCAGTAGCCATTTCCATTAGCTCTAGATAAGATCAAGCATCTCTTTGAAATATTGTTGGTTTCTCCATTAATACTAGTCCCTACTTTCAATTCTGTTCCTACAACTCTTTCCAGAATGGTCTGCACCGGGTAAAGACTGAGATTGAGGCCATGAAGAATTTGAGTCATCAGCATGTGTGCCGCCTCTACCATGTCATTGAGACTAAGAGTGAGGTCTATATGGTGCTTGAGGTACGTGTGTCTGGGTGAGAATCTGTGATATAATTACATGGAGTTTTAATATTACAAGACCACTTTAGCTGTTAAAAGAAAGAGGTCATGAAGAGAGTTTAAAATGTGCAGTTGGCATCACATTTACAGCACTCTATTGAAGAAAATAAATCAAATTGTGGTGTTATTTCCGTCTGTGTCTCAGTATTGTCCTGGAGGAGAGCTGTATGAGTACATCACAGCCAATGAGGGTCTGTCAGAGGTAGAAACTCGAAGGTTATTTCGGCAGATCGTCTCGGGACTGACCTACATACACAGCCAGGGATACGCACACCGTGACCTTAAGCCGGTGAGTCATCCAATCAGATTCCTTGTTAGAGCTTTGAACACTTTGTATTGGTCTGTATTTCTGGCTTTGGCTGATGTATGTGAATTTTGACTGTCAGGAGAACATGCTTATTGATGAGAATCACAATCTCAAATTGATTGACCTTGGGCTGTGTGCCAGACCAGAGGTGTGTATTCCTCATTTATATGCTTTTTATACACAGCATCCAAGTAACAGTGTGTATCTCGCTCTTTAAGCTCATAGAATATCCATCTAGAGAAATAGTTAAGGTACAATGTATAAACCATAAAGTAAGGGAATCAATTTGATACTCTTCTGATAAAGATTAATTTAATCCGATTCAGGTCTGATCCAAACATCCCAAATGATTTAATGTGCTGTATTTAATAGACCATTTAATAGCTATATTGACTGATTGTTGTAGCTGTAGTTCTGATTAGATAGAAATAGTTCATTTGGGCCTGTAGGACCACATTGGTTAGTTTGATTTTGCTGTGTTGTAGGGTGGTTTGGCTTCTAAGTTAATGACCCGCTGTGGAAGCCCCGCCTACATGGCACCAGAAGTCATCCAGGGCAAACCCTACATTGGTTCAGAGGTAAGCAAAGTGATTGATGGTATACATGCTAATTTTACTGTACACAGATTGACATAATTTCCTGTGTATGTTCTTGTGTGCCTTTCAGGCAGACATTTGGAGTTTGGGAGTGGTGCTGTTTACAATGTTATGTGATTACCTCCCATTCTACGATGACAACTTGATGTCGCTCTGCAGACAAATCATAGTAAGTTTTGGAGCTTGGACCTGAATGAAATGGGAGCAGTATTTGATAAACTATGTAATTAAATCCAATGTTTTTATGCTAAGCAGTAGAATGACTTTCATACCTCTACACCATAGTCAGAATGTTTGTAACAGGAAAGACTTGTGTAACTTTGTGTTTCTTCAGAAAGGACGTTTTGAAAACCCTGAGTGGATGTCTTTTGGCAGTGTACTGCTGCTGAACCAAATGCTGCAGGTGTGTTCTGTGTGTGTTTCATCTATAAATGTCCCTTGATAGTGTCGTGAGCAGGCATGTTCACATGTAGAAACCTGTGCTTCCTGTAGGTGGCACCAAAGAGGCGATTGACCACGGAGCAGCTGCTGGATCACCAGTGGGTCATGAAAGGATACAGCAGCCCTGTGGATTGGCAGAGCACATGCTCAGTAATACAGACCATACACCTCAAATGCTGGCATTATAACAATCTGCCATACACACATTTACTTATATAGCAATGGCTTGTGTGTTTTGTTCAGCTGGATCATATCGATGAGGACTGTGTCATCAAAATGGCCATGATGTTTAAATGGTCCAAACCGAACACCATCAAGCTGGTGTCAGAGGTACATTTTGGTTCTTCTATTTGGATCAGAATGTGAATTTAGCCACATACCGGAGGAAGAACAGTACAATAAAAGCACAGATTTCACTACAGCGCTGTTTCATCTGCTTACATCGCTTGCCATGTCCTTGTGTTAATTGCAAATCACATTTATTTGCTTGTATTTGTATTTGCAGTGGAAGTATGACCAAACCACTGCCACTTATCTTTTACTGCTGGCTAAAAAGCAGCGCAGGAAGCCAGCATGCATCTCCACCTCATCCCCTGCGCATTAAATCCAGCTATCATTGAACAGTTCATCAATTCCACCTATTTAAAGCTGTTCCTCATGCTCACCTATGCTCATGATGCAGCTTCTATGACATTCTTCTCTACAGAGGATCGAGTTTCAGCATCCACTCTCAGAACAACTCAGAGATTCATCGAGCATGTAAAATTGTTTATTCAATAAAAATTTAAAAATAAATAAATTATGTGATGAATGATTCTCCCATTATACTAATGGTCATGGGAAATGTATCACAAAATCAGAAAAAAGTTGGGACAGTATGGAAAACGCACACATATATTTTTTTTAAAAGCCTGTGTTTCTTATATTGATTAAAAAATTTTTGCAAACAGTACGAACCCAAGTTATTTCATGGTTTTTTTTCCGGTCAACTTCATTTCATTTGTTATTAAACATCTATTCCAGCATTTCAGGTCTGAAACGCATTCCCAGGGCTGTCACATCACAGTGAGGAGGTCCTGGGTTCCATCCCCAGGGGGCCCTTTCTGTGTGGGGTCTGCATGTCCTCGCGTCTGTGTGGGTGTACTCTGGGTACTCCGGTTTCCTTCCAGAGACATGCGTGTTAGGTTAATTGGTGTGAGTGTGTGTGTCATACAATGGCCCTGTGTAGGGTTGTTCCTGCCTTGTGCCCTATCCCACCGGCTAGGCATTAGCTCTCTTGCCACCCTGTTCAGAATTAAGTGAATAAGAAAGTGAGTGAATGAATGAACACGTTCCGAAAAACTTGGTATGGTAAAGCATTTACCACTTTGCAATGTTTGCAATGTTATTTGAAGTATGACTCCATGACTTTAGTCTGATTCTTACATTTATGATCTAGTCATTGACAAATAAAACTCCCGAGAAGTTGGAATCGGCTGAAACTGCTCCCACAGTTTTGTTGTCCACCACCCAGACAAAGCTGGCACCTTCACTTCACACCCCTGAATACACTATGACTTAAGCCAAGCATAAAGTAAAATTCGATTAAAATTCAATCAACTGAACCATTACAGAAATTGCAGAACCTAAAATTTAAGGCATTTACACAGCAAGGCTTCAGACTGTGAGAACTGATCCAATTAAAAAAAGTCTAAGCTGGTCTGTGATCATGAGAAAATACTGCTTACTAATCAACAGATTTATGAAGGGATACCAGATATAGCAGGCTGACTAATGCAGATACGCGCCATTTAACATCCGCATTACGTTCTCTGAAACGGGACATTGATCAGCTTTCAGGGACCAAGCAGTCAAAGACCAACAGGCAAGGAATAATGTCCAGAAAAGGATTTTATTTGATCCACAGTCAGGTCAAAATCAATAAACAAACTTAATTAATGGGCCCTTAAAAGAAATCAACAAACACTACTCACAACTAAATAACAAACTCAGCTTCAAACAAACCAAAAAGAAATGGAAAAAGAAAAACCCCCTCACAATGCAACATGGGAAAACCTATATACTAACCGATCAAACCATAAAACTAACAAAGGGGGAAATATTACAAACCATTAATAAAACTCAATACAAACATTCCTACCCCCCCCTTGTTGGCACAACTGATGGTATAGTCCAATTCCAGGTCTCCATTTAACCAGGCTCCACCCTCCATCACATCTTTTAGCCAGGACCTGGAAGGAAAACTGGAGCAGCAGGCATGGTAAATCAAACATTAAGACAAAGAAAATTAATTACACTAACTGAAAATGACAAACACTGTAAACTAAATGTGCGCGCCTCATTTAGAATACTATGTAATGTCAAAATACTAATAAACACATTTTATACTCAAACAAACAGTGCAAACAGACTGTGTTTATTTCCCACAACATAACTACAAAGAAATACTGTGATAAACTTAAGAAAAAGTGCCTTACATCATTATAAAATAAAATACAACAAGACTAAAGAAACATTACCTGTTCAATTAAGTTGTGTGGCTGTAAGACCAGCCATCACACCAGCCATTATTGTAACAGTAGTGTTACGGGGGGCCAGGGGGCACACCGGAAAAGGAGGTGATAACGGACCCAAGTGCAGGGGGTTCCGTGCAAAGGTGGGAAACAAGGAGAGAGAAACCAAAGGAGAATAACAAAGGATACTGAAGGTGGTGCTATGTCACTGAGCACCTGGCGAACTCAGACAAAAGGGATTATAGTAAATAACCATGCAGAAA
This sequence comes from Ancistrus triradiatus, assembly GCA_025084515.1. Classification (NCBI taxonomy): domain Eukaryota; kingdom Metazoa; phylum Chordata; class Actinopteri; order Siluriformes; family Loricariidae; genus Ancistrus; species Ancistrus triradiatus. Next base: position 91,411 of record JAJAGP010000596.1, on the reverse strand, counting down.
GAAAAGGACGGGAAATAACCCGTTGAGGCTCTAAATAGAGCGAAAGGGAACGGAGAGCATGCGGCGCTCTGTTTGTGAATGGGCACGCTGTGTGTGCGTGGGAACAGCGCTCTGCGAGTATGACAGAGATGCTGTGTGTGTGTGTGTGTGGAGCGCTATGTGTGTGCGTAATCGCAGCGCTGTGTGTGTCAGAAGCGCTGGGCTGCGCATGCGCCGGGGGTTTAACGGGCCGAACGCGGCAGGCGCGAAGCAGCGCGTCTTTTAGACGTGAAATGAATGCAAAAGACGGCAAACGCAGGACGGTGCCGGGGGCCACGCGGCACGAAAGCAGGACACTCGGCGCTTCCAGAAGAACGGCCGGAGCGAGCGGAGGCCTCGGACGCCTCGGGCTGAGGAAAGAACGGAGGTTAGTAGCGGTACCCCAACTTTCCCTCACCTATCAAACTAAGGCCCTAGCGGTTACCTCAGGTCTTTAGACCCTACGGAATCCCGCCTCCTTTGCGACACGGGACTACCACTTTCCTTAGCCGGCAAAGCCGTAGGGTAACGGCGAACAAAAACGCCGAAAATGTAGCGTATACTAGCCGATAGTGCGCCGAAGGCCCGCATTAGGCCGTTCTATTTATAGGGGGCCGGCCACGGCGTCTGGCCGTCCCGCGGCGGCCCCTAGCGGCCGGAATGCGCCCTCTGACAAGTAGGTTAGATAATTTACCCATAGTGCTTTATGTTAACTCATTGCTGCAGTAATTGAACGACCACTATCAAATTTAAACACTGGTTATTTTAGGTTTTACATATAGCACAATGATCATTCAGGGCTCAAATTGAAGTAAACACTTGGGCCAACATATTTATTCACCTCCAGTCTTCTATTTTCATCATTTAGGTTACATTTGGGAAGATTAAATGCAAAAAACAATGTCGAAAATCAAAAAAACGCCTTTAATTTTTTGAGATTATAATTTGTGTGTGGATGCTGGTGATTGAACATTTTCCATGCTGCACATTTTCTGTTTCAGCAGGGACTTTTGAAGCTAAATCCAAAATTTGGAACAGATACAACAAAGTGTTCAAGAGTTACACAGGTTTTTATCAAGGGTCATCATTCGTCTCAAAATTTGCCTCTAAAAATACAAATAAAAAGAAGCCTGTCACTATAAAACAAGTGGTTGCAAGTTTTTTTATGTCTTCTGTAATAGAACAAACAAATATTAGTCACAATTCAGTGTTATTTGGTTTTTAACTAAAGAAATCCAGCAGGAAAGGCCTCTCCATTGTTCAGGACGCATAGAGAGAGGGGATTTACACCCCTCCCCCTCGCGCTGTGTGTGTGTGAGCGAGCTGGGGCCGGTCTCTATAGGAGCCGTAGGCTCTTAGCTCTCCATTGGAACACAGCTCTGTCACTCAGCGCGCACACAGACCCAGGGATTTGCATATATGTCTAGCCATAGGCCAGCTGGTGAGGAAGGTGGGTCGTGCCGTAAACAGCTGCGCCAATACCGTTACAGGCTCTTGAATAACTAATGAACCAGGAAAAGACCGAGAAGAGGGAGCGAGGGAACATAAAGCAGCCTCGTTCAAGGGAAAATGTGTTTTGAGGAATGGAAAACGTCCAGAGAAGAGCGTGCGTTTGAGCGAATGGATTTTTACGCACCCACATCACCATGCAAAAAAGGACTTTACTGACGTTTTATCGGCAATGTAACGATATCATGGACTTGTTTAGACGGTAAGTGAATTTTCTATGATAAAATAAAAAGTTGTTTTACATCCTAAGTATGTTTTAAAAGGCAAAATAGTTGTGTGTTTTGCGCAAACAACATGGCGGACAGCTGTGTTTGGTACGTGATTTCGGGCGAATGGCTGCATGTAGACGGTTGAAAATCGGTATGCAGGTAGTCATAATAGTATTAAATCTTTTGAGTTTGTGTTTTGGACTGTGTATTAAGAATGTTTTAAGTTATTAAAACTATTTACTGAAGATTTTCCAGAAGCGCCCCTCTGCAGTAATTTAAACAGTAATATTAATTAAAACGCAATATGAAAAGTGTACAATACAGTAATAGTCATCTTTGTATCCTTCCTGAAATTATAAACACCGAAAACCTTGTGTTTTTCTCTTTCAAGATTGCGATTTCTTGTCCTTTTCATCTTTGGTCTAGAGCACACGGTGTCCATTTTTTCCAAAGATCTGGAAGACTGATTCATCTGACCACAGTACATGTTTCAACTGTATGATGGTCCATCCCAGATGCCTCTGACGACGTTTCTGGACATGGTTAATATGAGGCTTTTTTTTTTTTTTTTGCACAAGACCGTTTTAAGTGGCATTTGTGATGTAAGTCTGTATTGTAGTGCTTCGTAAAGGCCTAATAAAGTAATCTCTTGCCCATGTGGTTCCATCAGCTATTGATGAGTGACGGTTCTTGATGCAGTGCCGTCTGAGGATCGGAGATCAATCTTTTGTGGATACTGCTTTTGTACCAAATCATGATTACAATCACCTGTTGATGTCACCTGTTTTTAATCACATCATTTACTTTTTTATCTCATTACTAGACTAAAATTACGTGTCCCAATTATTTTGCAATGTTAATCCAGTTTTGCAATTTCATTTTTACCATGCAGAATTAGTTTTTCCCCTTTATTTTGACTGCTACATCCTATTTTAGCTCTTAATTAGAATTGAATGCAATATTGTCTCCGCCCAGCATTCCACCACAACGACTGAACTATCACCGATTCATTGTCTTACTCTTGGCTCTTGAAGCGTTTGTTCCTTGTGCACAGTGTGGCATGTTTAGTTGTTTTTCCTCCCTCAGCAGAGATCGTTATAGACTTGTAGCTTTTCTGACAGACAAGAGAGCAGCATTAGCGGCACATTAGAGAGGACCGTGATCGGTTTATCTTAATCTTTATGCTATCAGTATCGTTGGATAGATAAGGTTATCTTGTTTGCCACCCAAGACTTAAAAAAATGAGCCTATATGCAGACTCTGAAGTTGATAAAATTGTCCTATTTCTTTTAAGTAAGTATTTTTGTAGCTTGATTGTTACATTGGTTGGCTATGTATATATAAAATATTTAATATAATACAGTGGGGCAAAAAAGTATTTAGGCACTGATTGTGCAAGTTCTACTTAGAAAGATGAGAGGCCTGCAATTTTCATCATAGGTACACTTCAACTATTAGGCAAAATGAGAAGAAAAAAAATCCAGGAAATCACATTGTAGGACTTTTAAAGAATTTAATTGTAAATTATGGTGGAAAATAAGTATTTGGTCAATAACAAAAGTTCAACTTAATACTTTGTAACATAAGCTTTGTTGGCAATGAAGGTGGTCAAGCGTTTCCAAGTTTGCACAAACTGTAGCTGGTATTTTGGTCCATTCCTCCATGCAGATCTCCTCTAGAGCAGTGATCTTTTCTTCATTCTTCCCTTAACACGGATCAGTCATCCTGTCCCCTTTGCAGAAAAACAGCCCCAAAGCATGATGTTTCCACCCCCATGCTTCACAGTAGGTATGGTGTTCTTGGGATGCAACTCAGCATCCTTCTTCCTCCAAAGACGACGAGTTGAGTTTTTACCAAAACGTTTTATTTTGGTTTCATCTGACCACATGATATTCTCCCAATCCTCTTCTGGATCATCCATATGCTCTCTGGCAAACTTCAGACGGGCCTGGACATGTACTGGCTTAAAGCAGGGGGGGACACGCCCCCTGGCACTGCAGGATCTGAGTCCTCTCGGCGTAGTTTAGTGTGTTACTGATGGTAGCTTTGTTACTTTGGTCCCAGCTCTCTGCAGGTCATTCATCAGGTCCCTCCATGTAGTTCTGGGATTTTTGCTCACCGTTTTCATGATCATTTTGACCCCATGGGATGAGATCTTGCATGGGGCCCCAGATCGAGGGAGATTATCAATGATCTTGTAGGTCTTACAATTGCTCCCACAGTTGATTTACTCACACCAACCTGCTTGCCTATTGTAGATTCACACTTCCCAACCTGGGGCAGGTCTACATTTTTCTTCCTGGTGTCCTTTGACAGCTCTTTGGTCTTGGCCATGGTTGAGTTTGGAGTCCGACTGTTTGAGGCTGTGGACAGGTGTCTTTTATACAGATAACGAGGCCAAACGGGTGCCATTAATACAGGTAATGAGTGGAGGACTTGCACAATCAGTGGCTGACTAAATACTTTTTTGCCACACTGTATATATAAAATATATAAAATTGGGGTTATTCTATGGGGTTATATGACTCTTATATGAAAATGACTCTTGTAATGTGTCTGGTGTGGTCAAGACATCTGCAAAGGTGACTGTGATTATGGGAAGAAAATAAGTGGACTTATAATTATCTCAATCATTTAGACTCTCCATTTACACTCGGATCAAATAAAATCCACCGTCTACACAGCCATTTAAAGGAAGTCTTTATAGGTCATTTGCACTGACAATATACCACAGCAACATAGTCACTCTTTAAAAAATGGCAGTACAAAATACAACCGATGAATACCACATTTTCTAAATTAACCAAAAAATAATAATTCAACACAAGAAGTAAAAACACAGATACAGTTGCTTTACCTCTGACTTGAGTGTAGTGGCGTATTTCAAACCATGAACAAATAGTGATACACTGTCTGTTTTAGTGTAATGAGGTACTTGTGCCTTGGGTTACTGTCCTACATTACTACTGAAAGAACTTGAGTCCTGCGACCAGAAAGAACTTCTCCACGAATATTTCACAATCTAAAACAGCACTGTGGGCAGCCCGACCTATTAACGAGTTGGCAGTGTTGGGCAAAGCGTGGATGACATTGTACCGCACCAGGTTACAGTCTCTGTTCTGAAGTACGGGTACTAGTAAGTTCTCAATCATCTCAGCATACACTGGACCTGGAAGAGACGTACAGTCAAAAAAAAAAGAAAAGGAAAATGTTTTCAGAGGATTTATCGTACAGGTTTGACGTCTGCATTATGTTATGTGAAACGGGCCGTTGACCAAAGTGGATGCCGACCAGGCATTACCATAGTCACAAACTTTTTAGGTTACTGTAATGTAAATATTAAGGATATTTTCACAAGAAAACTGCGTGCAAACATACGTAAATGAGTCGGAGAGACAGCAGAAAACACAACTGGAACGCTACCAACAACACAGCATCCCTAATGAAACCACATTTTTATATACAGTAATGTACTGTTATGACTAAGGGAAAAGCCATAACACTTGAAAATGGACCTGATACTTTTGTTTAACCGATAGCCACAGAAGATGCACATTGTAACAGTTTTGCATTGCATCCCTAGACACAGCGACTGGAGGTAAAAGACAGATTTTGATTTCCTATTATAATTTATTATAATTTTTAAGACCTCTGCCATTTGCAAACAGTTGCTGATCGGAGGGACGTTAAACGGTGCATACCTGCACATTCATGGTGTAAGACAAAAGCAATGCTGGCCTCACCCTTCTGCTTGTCTTTTAAGGCTGTTTTCCACATCTCGATGCGAGCCGAGTGATAGGGCACGTAGCGGTCCTGCAGCGAGCCGACCAGCAGAACTGAAGACCTGTATGGAGTCCAGTAAGCCCAGGTCAAAACTAAATAACCGATATGTAATATCATAAATGAATAAACCACACCAGTATGCCCCAATGCAGGACTGATCATGACCTGCTTTCTTGCTCAGCTTGTAGAGAAACGTCTGCCGAGGGTCCGAGTGATCGTAGCAGGTAAGCTGTAGCAGGGAGCCCGATTTCTTTCACTTCTACATGAACCAAAGCCCTGTAGTACAGAGGGTTTTTTTTTTTCCTTTTCAAACCTAGACAGATTTAAATAAAACAGATCTGCTGTGTTCAGAGCACTTTTCTGTGCTCGTACCAGTATTGATGAGCGCTGAGCTGTTGTACAGAGTGCCAAGGTGTGGTCCGGACAGTGACAGGAAGGTGTGCAGTCTGTCGAGATAGCACTTCTACCGGGGCCTCGTCAAAACGGAGCGTGCTATCAGATTTCCCAGAGAGTGGCCCACAAAGCTGGAAAAGATGTGATTTCAAAAACCACAGTTTCAGTGCAATGACTTCACTTTGACTTTTATTTAATTGCAGACAGTATGAACCCAAGATATTTCATGTTTTGCCTGGTCAACTTCCATTCCTGCATTTCAGGTCTGCAGCACATTCCTAAAAATTGTTGGGATGATGACAATTTAGGACTAGTAATGAGGTGAAAAAACGTATCCACAACGTATCCATGTCTTTGAGGTGCAAAAAATGCGTGAGAAAATTATTGAAATGCTTAAAAACAACAAAGAAAAGAGTGGAAGGGATTTACACAGTTCTAGCTCTACAGTGCATGATATCATTAAACGCTTCAAGGAATCTGGAGGAATTTCAGTGAATAAAGAGCAAGGGCGCAAGCCTAAACTGAAGAGCCGTGACAGACCCTGATAGAACCACATGGACAAGGGAATACTTTATCAAGCCTTTATCTACAGTACCGAGTTACATTCACAAATGCCACTTAAAACGTTACTATACAAAAGACAAGCCTTATGTTAACCATGTCCACAAGCGGCGTCGACTTCTCTGGACTTTGGAGGCATCTGGGATGGACCATCACACAGTGGAAACGTGTATTGTGCTCAGACCAATCAGTATTCCAGATCTTTTTTGGAAGAAATGGACACCGTGTGCTCTGGACCAAAGACTGAAAGGACCATCCAGCCTGTTATCAGCAACAAGTCCAAAAGCCAGGCTCTGTCATGGTATGGGGTCGGGTCAGCGCCCTTGGTAAAGGTCATATACACTTCTGTGATGCAGCATTAATGCAGAAAAGTACACTGAGTATTTAGAGCAAAATGAGCTGCCTTCAAGACGACATCTCTGCCAGGGACGTCCGTGCATTTTTCAACAAGGCAATGCAAAACCACATGCTGCACACATTACAAAGGCACGGCTGGGGAAGAAGAGAGTACTTTTTTTGGAATGTGTTCCAGAAATGCGGGAATAGATGTTTATTAACAAATGAAATGAAGTTGACCAGGCAAGACATGAACTATCTCAGGTTCATACTGTCTGCAATGGAAACAAGTCAAAAGTAAATGTACGGTAAATGTTTAATTTACTTGCGTTTTCCTGTCTCAACTTTTTCTGATTTGAGGTCGGATATTGAATACTAAATGATCTGTCAGTACACCGAATGTGATTACTCTGCGAAAGAACGACTGTCTCTGCTAAAATTCTTACCTTATCTTAGAAATAGTCAGATTGTAGATTTGTATGTATTGTACAATTTCATCCAAAAGTCTGTAAGTCATCGACTCAAAGTCAGCAAAAGTGTCATTCTGTGAAGGTGGAAAAAAGGTGAAAAATTCAGGTAACTCCAATAATATTCGGACAAATCATCTTCATCATAACTACCGGCTTAGACCATATGGTACATGTGTAGATAGTTACCTGGTTGCACTCTGACATTAAGAACTCTAAATGAGCTCCAGGCAAGCCAAGTTCGAAGTAGGTCTTGACTAGTCTCAAATCTGCACTGTTGCCTATTGTAGGAGAAAATGGAGAAAAATTTGATTCTTAACATGCACTGACTGGAGAAGCTACCGTCTTTGTATTTTGGCACTGCACAGCGAGATGCATTCAGACTATACAGTGGTGGTTGAAAAGTTGTAAACCCTTTAAAGTGACCATAACACATCATCAGGTTTCCACACTAGCAGTAGATACAGGGAACCCAGTTAAACAATTGAGACAAAATATTATACCATGTCTTTTATTTATTGAGGAAAATGATCTAATATGACACGTATATCAGTGGCAAAAGTGTCTGGTGTGACCCCCTGTGCAGCAATAACTGCAACTAAATAAGTTCCTTAACTGTTGAACAGTCCTACAGTTCGGCTTGGAGGAACTTATACCCCTTCCTCTGTACAGAACAACTTCAACTCTACATTCTATTGGATTTTATTTCTATTGGATTAAAGTCAAAACTCTACTCTTCTTTAACCATTCTTTGGAATAACGGCTTGTCATAGGGTTGCTGCTTGAACCACATTCTTTTGAGATTCAGTTCATGGACAGATGTCCTGACATTTTCCTTTAGAATTCTCTGATATCATTCAGAATTAATTGTTCCATCAATGATGGCAAGCTGTCCTGGCCCAGATGCAGAAAAACAGGCACACACCATGATACTACCACCACCATATTTCAGAGATGGGAGAAAGTTCTTATGCTTGAATAAAGAGCTTTCCTTTCTGTAGACATAAACGAAAACGTTCATATGTTGGGACATACATATGGTTGAGAGAGGAGTTAAGGAGGCCATCTATGTGCAATTTAAACAGCCATCATTGGGTGGTTTATGACACCAATTATCAGACACCTACAAAGCAGTCTTGAGATCAGTCACATGACGGCAGGGTGCGTCAAGGACCCTCAGGACCACCTCCAAGATGACAGTCTCACTAGAAGTTAAATGCTTGGGAAACCCCATCAGCATCTAGAACTGAAGAAGCCTTTCGGATGAGAGGTGAAACGTCTTCAAGAACCAAGAAGTCCATTTGCTGTCAGCTTAAACACTCAAGTATTTTAGGAGAGCAGTGGCTTTCTCCTTGTTTCAATACATAAATGGCCAATTATAATATTTATATTACCTACTTTTAGAACTTGGATGAAGATCTGAGGATAAGTCATTATTCATGCGGAAGTCTAGAAAGGTCTAAACACCGACTAACCTTGTTAACTAAATCGAAATGATATTGCCTAGGCTGCCATTTCCCATTTTCCTGGTATGAGAACCTAACGATACACTGAATCGATAAACATTTGTTAAACACGATAATACGCAGGCATGTACAGGAGTCTGGTCCTTACCATCCAGTCCATGGACGCACACAATGAGATGAACCCCCTCCTCACACTTCTCATCCTTCTACAAGCAAAAGTACGGCACAGAGGATGCCAGCTCGGTGACATCACCGTAGAGGAAGCTGGGCACTCTTCTTTTGCCTGCATGAACCTACACAGAAACAAAAATGTTTTCTGCTGATTAAAAATAGTTTTTATGCCTCCCACAACACTACTTCTACATAGAGATGAAACGTATTTCTATATACACTACCGCTCAAAAGTGTGGGAGCACTGTGAGATTTTCTTGTTTTCAATGGAAACACACATGAGATTAGGAAATACTGCAAATAAGCAGGACATGCAGACATTGTCAGAGTAAGAAATATTGATTTTAATTTAAATGATGAACATGTATTGCAAATTTTGCCTTCATCAAAAAAGCCACCTCTTGCAGCAGTTACAGCCTGGCAGACCCTAGGCATTCTAGCTGTCAATTTTTCAAGGATTTCTCACCCCATGCTTCCTGGAGCATCTACCACAACATGGATTGCCTTGATGTAGCCTTCCTCCGTACCATACGGTCAAGCTGCTCCCACAACAGCTCATTAGGGTTCAGATCTGGAGACTCTGCTGGCCACTCCATCACAATCTGACTCCTGATTTTTAAAATATTACTGACACATTTTGGAGGTGTGCTTGGGGTCATTATCCTGTTGTAGGATGAAATTGGCCCCAATCAAGCTTCGTCCACAGGGTGTGGCATGGCGTTGCAGAATCGTGTGGTAGCCTTCCTTCTTCAAGGTCCCTTCCACTCTATATAAATCTCCTATTTTACCACCTCCAAAGCATCCTCAGACCATCACGCTGCCTCCACCATGCTTGACAGATGGCATTAAGCATTGGGCTTGCATCTTTTCATTGTTTCTGTGCCTCACAAATGTTCTTCTGTTTGATCCAAAGACCTGAAACTTGGACTCATCTGTCCACAACACCTTCTTCCAGTCTTCCTGTGTCCAATGTCTTCCTTCTTTGGCCCATCGCAGTCTTTTCTTGTTATTGGCCGGTGTGAGGTATTGCTTTTTCTGGGCAATTCTGCTATGAAGTCCAGCATCCTGAAGTCGCCTCTTCACTGTTGATGCTGACACTGGTGTTTGATGGGTTCCATTTAGTGCAGCTTTGTCTCAAACTGCACACTCTAAGATATTTATCTTCATGCACAGTTGTGCATCGAGGCCTCCCACTCCTTTTTCTGTCCTTGTTAGAGCCAGTTCGTGCTACTCTCTAAAGATATTTTCAGTTCTTTGCAATATCTCGCACTGAATAGCCTTCCTTTTTTAACACAACAATAGACTGAGGGGTGTCTTAAGAAATTTGTTTCTTTCTGGCCATTTCAAGCCTGTAAGCACACCAACAACTGCTGATGCTTCAGATACTAAACTAACCTGGAACATCATGCGCCCTTTTATGCTCCCTTACCAGTATGACATTTTTCAGCTGTACAACAAAATTGAAAAGCGGTCTCCTAACAATCAATTAGCCTAATAACATTCTTAACTTGAATTGGCAGCCATAGCAGGAGACTGAGGCAGAGAACTTTAATTTTAATTCATTTAAATTAATTGTGTAATGGACAAAATTGCTTGTGAATTGCATGAAAATGTGTTTTTCTTTGGAAAAGAGGTAAATTTGCAAGTGATCCCAAACTTTTGAGCGGTAGTGTATATTCTTACATACGTTTTGACAATTGGGTGCAACAAATGCCATTATAACTTATGGACATTCACAATGATTATAGAAAATACAGTAATGTACTGTTGCAACCCTGTCCGATGGTAATGATGGACCTGATACTTTTGTTGGAAACCTACAGAACAACACAGAAGCTCAGCCAGATGAATCAGAGCCTCAACAAGTTATAGTAAAAGAATATACAGTTGTACCTCAGTTCCCGTCATTAATTCACTCCAGAAGGCTTGTCGATTGCCGAAAACAAGAGTACCGAGCAAAATTTGCCCATAAGGAATAATGTAAATAGAATTAATCCATTCCAGACCACCAGAAAATCCACACTGTACAAGGCATTAATTAGAGTAGTACCTCAGTTCTCAATGCATTTTGACTAGAAAAATTTGTCTTGCTTCTCGTCGTTTGCTTGGTACTCAGCGCACTTGCTTAAACTTGGGGTTTAAAAGTTTGGGTCGAGCCATGACGCATGATTCACGATTCAGTACACAGGGATTTTACGTTCACAACAGCTCTTTCTCAGTGAAGATCTCTGCTGTGTATTGTTTATCGTGTTTTTATTTATTTTTTGTATCAACAGTACTGTATTCTTAGTGCAAATAAGTCTCCATGGGACCTAAAAAGGTTAGTTATGACAGCCAACCGAAAGGACAACAGGAACTGAATCCACTTGGATTTCAGGTTAAGCATATGCTAGCAACCGGAGTTCACCAATAGAGTAAGTGTTTTGCTTTTACTTCTTATTTCAATCCATTACTCACTAAATTACATGAGATTTTTCAACACTTTATTATAAAATAAACTTTGTGTTAATGATTTAGGCCAACTGTAGACGTAAGTGTTAATGTCTAATACAGTATAGACTTGTAACGCCGAACGAGAGGCAGGAGACAAACGCGAGTTTGTGGGAACATAAAGCTTGTTTATTTGGTCTACAAAGCGAAGGCAATGCAGGAGCTACTAGACGAGGTAAGGAACCTTGTGGTGTAGCAACAAAACGGGGAACTGAATGGGGCATAAATAGAGGGAGAGAGAGGCAAAAACGGGAACAGGTGCAGGTGGTTAATAGGAGGGAGAGGACGAGCGAGGCATGTTGCGTGTCGATGGAGCGGCGCTGGTTGTGGGCGTGACAGTACCTCCCCCTCGAAGGACTCGCGCAGGCGGGGGTACAGCGGGAGCCGGAGGCCCGGAGGAGCGAGGAGGACTTGCGCGGGCAGCTGCGCGGCCTGGGGGCCTGCCGGGCGGGTCGGGCGGCGTGGAACTCCTGGATGAGGAGGGGGTCCAGGACGTCCTTTGCATCCACCCAGTTGTTCTTCTTGGGGCCGTAGCCCTCCCACTCAACCAGGTACTGGAGGCGCGCACCGCGCCGGCGGGAGTCCAGGAGGCGACGGACCGTGTAGGTGGGAGCCTCCAGCGGGCCGGTGGGCGGAGGCTGGACGGTTGGAGAGGACTCCGGCAGCAGGCCGGGGACCCAGGGTTTCAGGAGCGACACATGAAATGACGGAGAGATGCGTAAATGAGCAGGTAATTGCAGACGGTAGGTGACTTCATTGATACGGTGGGTTATCTTGTTAGGACCCAGAAAGCGAGGAGAAAAAGGGGTACTTCCCTGTAAGCTGCGCAGTCCCCGGGTCGACAGCCAGACGCGGTCTCCTGGTTGGTAGGTGGGAGCGGAGCGACGGTGCCGGTCGGAGTGCCTCTTGTGGCGTGCCTCGGATGGCCTTGTCGATTCTGAGGTGGACCTGGCATCAGATGTCTTCGCTGTGGCGAAACCAATCGTCGACGGCCGGGGCGTCCGAGGGCGTGGAATCCCAGGGCACGAAGGGGGGTTGGAAGCCCAGGACGCACTGGAACGGCGTGAGACCGGTGGAGGAGTGCCAGAGTTCTGGGCTATTTCGGCACAGGGAAGGAACTGCGACCAGTCGTGGGGATTGTGGAGGCAGTAGCACCGGAGGAATTTCTTCAGTTCCTGGTTGGTGTGCTCACACTGACCATTGGTTTGGGGGTGGTAACCCGAGAAAAGGCTGACGGAGGAGCCCAACTTGCCCAGGAACACACGCCACACAGCTGAGGAGAACTGGGGTCCCCGGTCTGAGAGTATGTCCTCCGGGATGCCGAAGTAGCGGAAGACGTGTTCGAATAGGCATTCTGCTGTCTGAAGCGCGGAGGTGATCTTGGGCAGAGGCACGAAGCGGACGGCACGGGAGAAGCGGTCGACTATGGAGAGGATGGCTGTGAATCCGCGGGAGAAAGGGAGATCCGTGACGAAGTCAAGCGCGATGTGTGACCAGGGTCGTTGTGGTACTGGCAAAGGATGGAGAAGACCCGAGGGAAGAGTGCGAGGAGTCTTGGCCTGCGTGCAAATGCCGCAGGATGACATGAAGCGGTGCACGTCTTTGCGCATGTTCTCCCACCAGTAACGCGCCGCCAGGAGCTGATGGGTGCGGGTCTCCTTGGGATGACCAGAACACAGGGAGAGGTGAGCCCAGGCGAGGAGGCGGTCACAGAAATCGGAGGGCACGAACCTCTTGTCCGGCGGGCAGTTAGGCGGAACGCGCGTTTGGGAGAGCCTGTCGTCCAGCTCGTGCTCAAAGTCCCAATGGATTGCGCCGATGGTGCATGAAGCCGGGAGGATGGGCGTGGGTGCCTCCGGGGCGACTGGATCGAGGTCGAGGCTGCAGGATAGCGCGTCCGCCTTGGTGTTCTTCGTCCCAGGGTGATAGGTGATGGAGAACGCGAATCGGGAAAAGAAGAGAGACCAACGGGCCTGGCGAGCGTTGAGGCGTTTGGCCGAGCGGAGGTACTCCAAGTTCTTGTGGTCGGTGAGAACTGTGAAGGGCTGTTTGGAGCCCTCGAGCGCAGCTTGGGCGGAATGCCGAGACGCTGAGAAAGGACGGCTCCCACTCCCACGGAAGAAGCGTCGACCTCCAGGGTGAAAGGGCGTTCCGGGTCGGGATGTCCCAGGACGGGAGCGCTGGTGAAGGCGGCTTTGAGCGCGCTGAAAGCCTGCTCAGACTCCGGGGACCAGCGGAGGGATCGGGGTTTGCCTTGCAAAAGCGCGGTGAGAGGGCGCCACCGTGCGGCTGAAGTCCCTGATGAAGCGGCGATAGAAATTCGCGAAACCCAGGAAGCGCTGCAGCTGCTTGATGGAGTTCGGAGTGGGCCAGGTGAGGACGGCGGAGAGCTTTGAGTCGTCCATGGCGACCCCGGAGGGGGAGATCACGTAGCCAAGGTAATGCACAGACTGAGTATGGAACTCACATTTTTCCGCCTTCACACGGAGATGGTGGAGTCGAAGCCTCTCGAGCACCTGGCGGACGTGGGAGACGTGGGTGGCAAAATCCAGTGAATGCACCAGGATGTCGTCCAGGTAGACTGTGACGAACTGGCCAAGCATGTCCCGAAGCACGTCATTGATGAACGCCTGGAAGAACGAAGGCGCGTCGGCCAGAACGAAGGGCATCACCAGGTACTCGTAGTGACCCTAGCTGGTGCTGAAGGCGGTTTTCCATTCATCGCCCTCCTTGACACGGACCAGGTTGTACGCGTTCCTGAGGTCCAGTTTGGTGTACCAGCGTGATGAGCGGAGCTGTTCGAGGGCCGAGGGGACCAGCGGGAGCGGGTAGGCGTACCTGCGGGTTATAGAATAGAATAGAAGAATAGAAAGCCTTTATTGTCATTATACGCCGCATACACAGTATACATAATACAATGAGATTGGAAGCTTCTCCTTAAGGTGCACACAGCATAATAGAAAAAAAAAAAACTAAGAAAAACTAAGACTACTAGGGCAAAAAATACGCAAAAACTGCAAAATGTTTTCGGTATTGTGTGATATGTCAGTAGTGCAGGTTTCTGTTTAGCATTGTGATGGCTTTGGGAAAGAAGCTGTCCCTGAGTCTATTTGTTTTGGCCGGTATGGACGTGTAGCGCCTACCAGAAGGCAACAGGTTGAAGAGTGGGAAGTTGGGATGGGTATTGTCCTTGAGAATGTTCCTGGCTCTGGTGAGACAGCGAGAGTTATAAATTGAGTCTATGGAAGGCAAAGAGCAGCCAATGATTTTTTCCGCAGTGTTGGTCAGCCTCTGCAGTCTTCTTCTGTCAGCTTCTGTGCAACTGGAGTGCCACACTGACACAGCATAGGTCAGCAGGCTCTCGATGGTGGAACGGTAGAAGGTCACCAGCAGGCTTGTGTGTAGTTGTTCCTTCCTAAGTACCTTCAAGAAGTGTAGCCGCTGCTGGGCCTTGACCAGTGCAGAAGTGTTGACGGACCAGGAGAGGTCTGCAGAGATGTGTACACCGAGGAATTTAAACGATTCTACTCGCTCCACACGTTCGCCGTTGATGTACGGGGGGCAGGGGCATCCCTGTTTAGCCGGAAGTCCAGGATGAGTTCTTTAGTCTTGGTTATATTTAGTGCCAAGTTGTTAGCTGCACTCCACTCCCCAAGTTTCAGGACCTCATCTCTGTACGCCGCCTCGTCACCCCGTTATCTGTCCCATCACCGTTGTGTCATCAGCAAATTTCACAATGATGTTCTCTGAGTGGGCAGGACAGCAGTCGGATGTGTAGATTGAGTAGAGAAGTGGGCTCAGCACACAGCCCTGTGGGAGCCGGTGCTGAGGGTACGGATGGAAGAGAAGTGAGGCCCCCAGTTTTCCACCTGCTGTGGTCGGTTGAACATGATCAGAAAGTCCCTGATCCAGGAGCAGGTTGATGATGGAAGCCCCAGATTGGTTAGCTTGGGGATTAAAATGTCCGGTATTATTGTGTTGAAGGCAGAGCTATAGTCAACAAAGAGCATTCTGACGTAGCTCCCCCTTTTTCTTCTCCAGGTGCGTTAGTACTGAATGAAGGGCGGTGGCTATTGCATCTTCTGGGGATCTGTTTGTCCGGTATGCAAAACTGGTGCGTGTCCAGGGTAGGGGGGGAGACAGGTTCTGATGTGTTTTAGAACCAGTTTCTCAAAGCACTTTGTGAATGACCGGTGTGTGAGTGCTATTGGGCGGAAGTTATTGAGACTGGTTGTGGGGTGATTTTTTGGGACTGGAATGGATGGTGGCTGATTTCAAGCATGCTGGAATGACTGCTTGTTCCAGTGACAGGTTGAAGATGTTGGTGAAGACGTGTGATAACTGGTCAGCACATGCCTTGAGCACCTTCCCTGGTACACCATGTGGGCCTGTGGCCTTCCTGGGGTTCACAGCACGAAGCACTCATCTCACGTCCTCAGTCGCAAGAGTGAGAGTGGGGAGGAGCCAGAGACTGGAGTGGGTTTATGATGTGCCTGGGCCTCAAAACGGGCATAGAAGCAGTTCAGTTCCTCCGCCAATGCCACGTCTGAGTCACCGGGTGTTGCAGCGTAGCCTTTATAATTAGTAATTGACTGGATTGCCCTGCCATACATGCCTAGGGTTGTTGAGCTGCTCCTCTAATCGTCCTCTTGTGCTCTGCTTTGGCAGTCCTGATATCTCTCTTCAGGTCGGCGCGAGTGGTACTGTTATAGAGCTCTGTCGCCTGATCTGAAGGCTACATCTCGGGCTTGAAGGAGCGTGCGGACCTGGTTAGTCATCCATGGTTTTTGGTTTGGATAAACCCGGATTGACTTTTCCACAGTGACCGTATCAATGCAGTGACTGATGTAAGACAGTACAGTGTCTGTGAATATGGCCAGGTCTTCATGATGAAAGGCTTCCCACAGTGTTTGTTCAAAGCAGTCCTGCAGTCTGGCAAGGGCGTCATCAGGCCAGGTGTTAATGGTGATCCTTTTTGGCTGTGTTTGTCGGATGAGGGGGGTGTATGCGGGGGTGAGGAACAGGGAGAGGTGGTCTGACTGGCCCAAATGGGGGAGGGGTATAGCTCTGTAAGCATGCTTGATGTTGGAATATACATGGTCCAGAGTGTTCTCCCCTCTTGTTGGGCATTTCACATACTGGTAGAATTTTGGTAAAACAGTTTTGAGATTTTCCTTGTTAAAGTCCCCCGCAATTATATGAACGCCATTTGGATAGGCACGCTGATGGTTGTTAATGGCATTCAGCAGCAGAGAAAGAGCCGTTTTTGCATTAGCATCCGGTGGAATGTAGACTGCAGTAATGATAACTACAGTTAGCTCCCTAGGCAGGTAAAATGGTCTGCATTTCAACGACATGAACTCCAAGTCGGGAGAACAGTGACTGTCCAGAATAGTGCTACTGTTGTACCAACTTTCATGCACGTAGATGCAGAGCCCTCTTCCTCTGTTCTTCCCGGTGTCACTGTTTCTGTCTCTTCTGTGTATCGTGCGACCTGGAAGCTGTACTGTAGCGTCAGGGATTCGAGCATGTAGCCATGTCTCCGTGATTATAAGCATGCAGCAGTCTTGAACATAGCGATTTCCAGCTAGTTGTAATTCTAAATCATCCATTTTGTGTACCATGGATCTGGCGTTTGAGAGGTAGAGGCTTGGCAGTGGTTGTTTGAGTGGCTGTTTCCTTAGCTTATTCAGTAACCCAGCCCTGCAGCCCCGTTTTTGTTTCCTCTCGCGGCGACGTCTACGTCGCTTGCCAGACCCGATAACAATCCACGGAGATCCCGCTGGTCTCGCTATCTCGTCCGGAATGTTGTGAGTGCGATGAAAATCGCTAGAGATGGTCGTTTTCTGTTGAAATCCGATGTTCAATAAGTCCATACGGCTGTAAGAGTTCGTAGACGATGCACAATGTAATAAGACAACACTCAAAAAACACAAAACTGTACACAAATAGGGAGAGCTGTGAGCCACTGCGTTCAGCTCCCGGTAGTCGATGCAGGGTCTGAGGCCTCCGTCACGCTTGGGAATGAAGAAGAACCCCGCTGACACGGGCGAGGTGGAAGGACGGATGAAGCCGAGCTTCAGGTACTCGGCGATGTAGTCCGACATGGATCGTTCTTCGGCCGCTGAGAGAGGATACAGGCGGGCTTTAGGTAGAGGTGCGCCCGGGAGGAGGTCGATGGCGCAGTCGTAGGAGAGGAGGAGGCGAACCCGTAGCAAAGACTGAAGCCAGGTACCTGTAGTGGTCGGGCACGTTCTGCAGGAGAGGCGAAGAATCGGAGAGCGGGAGAGAGTTGACTTGCAGGGCTGGACGGAGCAGACAGCGAGCTTGGCACCCCGGAGACCAGCGGACGAGCTCGCGGGCGGACCAGGAGATGAGAGGATCGTGGCGGCGAAGCCAAGGGAGCCCCAGGATGACAGGATATGCAAGGGAGCTCACGGGAAACAGAGTGAGGGACTACTGATGGGTGGCGCTGGTAAGAAGGCAGAGAGGAACGGTGACACGAGTAAGCAGACCCGAGCCGAGAGGACGGCCATCAGCCGCGGTGATCCGGCGACCGGCGGGGAGTGTGGTGCAGGGGATCTTCCACTCGGTGACAATGCGTTCGGCGATGAAGTTCCCCTTGTCGATCAGGGCTGTGAGAGAGACGTCAGCGTGAACGAGCCGCAGAAGCACAGGCAGAGTGAAGGAGGAAGTCGACTCACCCGGGGATGTGCGTGCCGGGTCCCTGGGTCGTTCTGGCTGGCCCGAGAGGCGGAGCGAGATCACAGGCAGGACGCAGATGACGGTCCAAGCCGCAGTAACAGCAGAGGCCCTGCTCGAAGCAGCGGCAGAGAGATGGGCGCGAGCGAGTTCCATGGGCTCAGCCGGAGGCAAAGGACCGCGGGTGTCCAGAGGGGCAACCCGAGGAGCGGGCCGAGGTGCGGCGGCAGGCCGGGAGACGAGGAGCCGGTCCAGACGAATGGTGAGAGTGATGAGCTCCTCTAGAGACAGGTTGAGGTCACGCCCGGCCAGTTCTCTTCTGAGGTCGGGACGCAGGCCCTGGTGGAACGCGGAGAGAAGGGCGGGTGTGTTCCAACCGCTTTGTGCCGCCAGGGTGCGGAACTGAAGGGCGTAGTCGGCGGCGGAGCGCCGGCCCTGGCGTAGAGAGAGCAGAACGTCACTGGTAGATCGCCCTTCGCGAGGATGCTGGAATGCTGCGCAGAAGGTGGTCAGGAAGCGGCCGTAGTCCCTGGCCTCCTCACCTTGCTGTGACCAGATGGCGGTGGCCCAATCCAAGACCCGGCCGGAGAGGAGGGAGACTATCAAGGCAATGTGGGCCGCGTCAGACTCTGGTGGTAAGTGAGCGAAGTACAGGTCGCATTGCAACAGAAAGCCCTCGCAGCGTTCCGGATTGCCGTCGTACTTCTCTGGCAGAGCAATCCTGTATGCTGAGTGTGAGGCCCGCGGAGGGCTGGGAGGAAGCGGAACTGAGGCAGGAAGCACCGCAGTGGCGGGGGACGGCGTTAGACACGCGTTGAGTAAGCTCGCTAACGGAGGGGATCCGCGAGTTGAGTGAGCGCTGATTGTCAGCCAGCAGGGAAACCGCTTGAGCCACTTCCTGGAGTTGGGAGCGGAGTTCGGCAAGCTGCTCTGCTGTGGTCGGGGAGAGGTCGGTACCACCAACCGCTGTCTCCATACACCAACTGTAACGCCGAACGGGAGGCAGGAGACAAACACGAGTTTGTGGGAACGTAAAGCTTGTTTATTCGGTCTACAAAGCGAAGGCAATGCAGGAGCTACTAGACGAGGTAAGGAACCTTGTGGTGTAGCAACGAAACGGGGAACTGAATGGGGCATAAATAGAGGGAGAGAGAGAGGCAAAAACGGGAACAGGTGCAGGTGGTTAATAGGAGGGAGAGGACGAGCGAGGCACGTTGCGTGTCGATGGAGCGTTGTGGGCGTGACAAGACTATATTAAACTCATCAGTTCATGATCCATCTAACTCACTTATGAAGGGGAACATATCCCCATCATAAATCAGGGAGCACCTGTACAATACAACACCTGGAACAGATTCATTCAATTTACATTATTCCTTATGGGAAACATTTGCTCAGTACTTGAAAGCCTTCTGGAACGAATTAAGGACGAGAACCGAACACTGTATATGCATGAATGGAGTTGTATTGTACAGGTGCTCACTGATTTATGATGGCGGCACGTTCAGACAAATTCATCTTAAGTTGAATGTATCATGAACCAAAGAGTTTACTATATGCTGTAAGTTGCACAAAATAATCAACACAAAGCTTAAAAATCTCATGTAATTTATTGAATAATGTATTGAAAGTGGGAAAAAAAAATGACAGGCTACGCTTAGTCCATAGGCGAACTCAGGGTGCTGCTGCCCAGATGGCCAGCATATGTGGGAGAGAACAGCAGAGCTCACTGTTTTCCCTTTGGTTGGCTATTATTACTCACTTTCAAATGACCCATGGAGACTTTTATTTGCACTAAGAATACAGTACAGTAGATGTAAAAATAAAGAAAAACATGAGAAACACAACGCAGACATGTTTCAGCAAGTGTAGCGAGGACCTAACACATTTTTGTCGCGGTACAAAAAATTACAAATTCATATCTTTATGTTTAAAGCCTGAAATGTGGCAAAAGGTTGAAAAGTTCATGGGGCCGAATACTTTTGCAAGGCACTGTATAAATAAAAATATATACAAAATAAATACACATTATATTGTTAAATTATTATTATTAGACATTATATTTATTTAATCATATTACAAAAATAAACTAAATATATTTTTATATTTTTATATATATTTATATATATATATATATATATATATATGTGTGTGTGTGTGTGTATTTGCATTTATATATTGTATTTATGTAATTATATATATACAATTATATGAAATGTAAAATAATATGCATTGTATATGTAAATATTAATTCTATTTATTGAATTGTATATGAAATATACAATTTATTGTATATTTATACAATTTATACAATATTGTAAAAATATACAATTTTATTGTATAACCAGACAGACAGACATTTGAGGGATTTAAAATGTATTTAACACTAATAAACAATTCTGCAGGAATAAACTAGTAGAGTAAAATAAAATGCAAATTTAAGCCATGCAAAGTGAACTGAGGCTGTATGTAAGCGTTCTGTAATCGAATTCAAAATGACAATAAAGGTCACGTACTTTGGATTATTATAAAGTGCAATTGAAGTACATTATTGTAGATACGTAGTACTACAGGGGTTAGACAATGAAACTGAAACACCTGTCATTTTAGATCACAATAATTTATTAGCATGGTAATGACATATTCAAGTCCTGCACAGTGGTCAGAGGGATTTTAAGCCATTATTCTTGCAGGATAGTGGCCAGGTCACTACGATATGCTGGTGGAGGAAAACATTTCCTGACTCACTTCTCCAAAACACCCCAAAGTTTCTCAATAATATTTACTATTTACTAATAAACTGGTGACTGTGCAGGCCATGGGAGACGTTCAACTTCACTTTCATGTTCATCAAACCATCTGAACTCTGGTATGTCACCCATAATGTTGTGTGCATTGCAATATTTTGAGCAAAACTGTGCTCTTACCCTGCTAATTGAACCTTCACACTCTGCTCTTACTGGTGCAATGTGCAATTAATGAAGACTGGCCACCAGACTGGTCCAATTTAGCCATGAATCCTCCCACACTAAAGTGACAGGTGTTTCAGTTTCATTGTCTAACCCCTGTATATATAAATATATTTCTCCACGTTAATTATTATCCCAGAGAACACTGTGGACGTGATGCCAGTTTATCACAGGGCTGGGTAGAGCTCACTGCCAGGTGCAGTGCCAGGGTACCATTTCTTAAACCTTTTCATTAGTGTTGAACCTATAATGACTTATATAAAGGGCGTGTGTATCAGGGCCGCTTTTAGTTCCTGTACGTTTTATACACACACTTTATTGTATTGTAAATTTGGTAGAAGGTTTTGGGCTGCTCCTCTGTGAGCTTTCACTCTGGAACTGAACCAGTGACGGCCTAACTCCTGCCCTGACATGCTCAGCAAGTGGTTACGTAAAGGTTTACCAAAGAATGGGCTGCTTAAGACCTACGCAAGATTTACCTAAAGTGCAGTGAGTCACGTGTGTGTGTGTGTGTGTTTTGAACAGGCGTTAACTTGATGAAGAGGAAGCTGGTGGCTCACGACAACCTGAAGATCACTCTGGAGCAGAACGGAGATAAATTCCACGTGAAGGAGGTCAGCAACTTCCAAATGCTGGAGCTGGACTTCACGCTGGGGGTCACGTTCGATTAGATGCTCGCCGACGGCATCGAAGTCTCCGTAAGTTCCTGTTTAGAGATCATTTACAGCCTATGATTTAGACACTGCCACCAGGGGGCAATATTTGCATCCGATAAGCCACACAAAACGATATTTTAATGTATCTTAACAAACTTTTCTTCTTGCTCTGCGTTCATTTGATGCTCTGACACAAACCGAGGTTAAAAAAGACAGCCAAATGTAGAGTAGGGTGAGGTTACTGCAGGGCGCCCACTGGTGGAGTGGAGGTGAACTGACTGTGGCATGGTTCAGGCCCTGGACTCCGTTATTCCATCGCTCAGGGCCTTTGTTTTCCTGTGATAGGCATCTAAAATTAAAATGATAGAGGTCGCTGTTGCAGTGATGATCCCCTGACCGTCCTCCCCTCCACCAGACCAGGAGCTCAGTCATGTCTGCCGTCCTGAGAGCACCACTCAAACCTGGGTCCTCTAATCGAAGCTGGTTATCTTTAAAAAGTGTAAAAATTACATATTTACGTCCTTGGTCATTTGATATTTATCAATTTTAAAACTAAACTTTTAAACTGTTTTGAGCTTCACAGGGTTGTTTTTGCATTTTAAAGAAGCAGAAAGAGTTTATATCTGTACTCAGTGATTGTACGACGAATCACAAAGCAAAATAGTAACGACAAATACTTTTTTCAAATATGTTTCTTTGGTAAATATTATGTGATGTTTCAGTTACCGCTAATGGCCACTGTGCCATCTAGCGCTGTTGAGCAGGAGGAAACGGGCTGTCTCGCCAGATTTGTGAATGCGTTTTGTCTCTCTCCTGCGAGAGTTCCTTCATGTTTCGTTTTTCTTGCCTGTTGCCTCCCTCTAGAGGTGCAGACCTGTTTCATTTTTTACTCTGCGTTATTTAACGTGTTACAAACAGCTGTTTTCCCTACCTTTCTATAGGAGTCTCATTTTTCTTAGCTCATCAGTGCCACGTGGCGCAGTGGCCATCAGCGCTAATGCTAACTCACAGCACTGAACCAAACTATGAATTTTTCCGACATCCTGATCTTGCGTCCTCACAGGGCTAGTGGCTAATGGAGGGAAATACGCTGAAAGGAACGTTTGTGCGTAAAGACAACGGAAAACCTCTGACCACCATCAGAAACATCGTTAACGGAGAACTGGTCCAGGTCAGCAATGCGCTGTGTTTTTGTCGCAGAGCTACACTTACGAGGGCGTAGAAGCGAAGAGGATCTTCAAGAAGGTTTAAATGAGATTTACGATTTAAGTAAACTTGGATCTAAGAGGATCACCAGCTTCAGCGCCTCCTCCCGTCTCAGACCGGCTCAAACTGTACAGTTTTGTTCAACAGCCATCGGAAGCCTGTTTGTATTTGCACTGACAAATTTTGATATTTAAGGAAATAAAGTCGATTTTGCGACGACGCAGAAGAGCTGAGTTTTATTTCTCACTATTTTTTGCTGAGTTATTAAGATTAGAAGATTTATTTGGATGTTACTGTAAACAACGGCATTAGGATTGTGATGTAGTGCGTTTATATGTCCACCAGTATGTCGTCTTTGTTTTTTTTGTATACTCCAGTTACTTTGAATCTCGATAAATGATATACTCAAAGGTAATATTGAGTACAGTACAACATATTATTAGCCTATAAATACAATATGATATAATCCAATAACTAATGTAATGAATAAAATAATAGATTACAATAGTACATATAGTTTATGTAATATAATAGTATTATAATACAGTATATAAATAGTGAATACTATATACAATTATTATATTACTATTTACACTACATATACCATGTACTATTGCTAAACTATTACTATTATTGTTTTATTGTATTATTATTTATTAGTCGAATCAGGTGCGTTTTTTTCCAGTACAATCTATGGAGAATTATGAGAAGTTGCCTGGACCAATATGGCGACCTGGTTGAAGCACGATCCAGCGGCCAATGCGGCGTCTAGATTTATTACTATAATTTCACCCCCTTTGTAGGGAGCTGGGATAGAATATTTAAGAGAAATGGCATTTTAGGTACAGAGCCATAGAGGAATATTTTCGGTTAATTTATTGAAAAGGATGATTCATCTCTGATTAATAAATTGGAAGAAGATTAGTTAAAAAAATAGAGATATACAATTAATCTGCGATATTTACAAAAGTAAATGTAAAACTTTGTTGTTTTACCGAATCACCGTTTTCAGTAAAGCACGAGAAACTATTTTTTTTTGGCACTTTCCATTAAATGTCAGTTATAATCAGTAATTCTTATACAAGCGCCCTGCATAGGGGGTGAAATAAATTGATTATGCTCCCTCAGTAGTGTACTTAATGTCCATTAGATTTTTCGATGTTTGTCAGCTCAAAATCTTGAAACATTGAGGTAAACGGTGATATCTGGTGGACAAATAAATGAAAAACACACGGAAATTGATGCAGTTGTTTAATAACCCATGTGATATATTTTTTGTCCACCAGGGGACAGTATTTCCCCAAATATTTCCAGATTTTGAGCCGACAAGCATCAGATTAAAAAAAAAACACCGAAAAATGAGCACAATCAACATCTAGTGGACATGATAATGATATTGAAATTGATAGTTATTAAAATACAATAAATATGGAATTAAATTTTATATTGAAAATATATATAGAAAACAAATGGTGCACATATACACTGACACTACCAGGTACGCCACATGACTACACCTGATGTTACCGATTTCTTGTTTAAATTTTTGTAAATATCGCCGTTTATTTGTGTCTCTACTTTTAACACTAAACGTTTTCCAATTTATCAATCAGAGACGAAACAGAACGAGCTTAACGCCGGCATTTAATGACCCAATTAGCCTGTGTTACAACTTTTGTCCACCAGATGAAACTATTTACCCGAATATTTTCAGATTTTGAGCTGACAAACGTCGAAAAATGTGCGTCGATGCAAATCAACATGTAATGGACATGAAGTGCACTATTGAGAGAGCATAATCCCTTTATTTCACCCTTTATGTAGGGCGCTTGTATAGGGATTATGGATTATAAGTAACATTTAATAGAAAAGGCCATAAAGCAATAGTTTAGAGTTTTATTCGGCTGCAGTTTAAAAACGTCAGCAAAATGTCCTCACAAGGTAAAAAAAATCAGATCTTTCTGTCCTCCTATATAACCAACGCGCGTGCGCACACACACACACAGTGCATTAGTATCTTTTGGATTTAATTTCCTTAGATTGCATTTGACTTGTAGCGTTTGTAGATAATGCAGTGCTCCAGCTAATCCTTACTAAGGTAAATGGTTTAATAAAGTAAACGAGTCACTAAGACACATGATTCAGTCTTCATAATTAAATGTATAAAGAATTTATTTGATAAATGATAAAGGATTCAGTCTTTATAAGTAATTCAGGTTTTATAAATCAGTCTGTACTGTAGTTCGCTGTTAATAAAGCGATTTATCTATCTATCCATCCAGCTTTAATGTACTGCCCTCTTCTGGACAGTTATAGGTATCGACGCACCTTCATTTGGACTGAGTACAATCTTATGGTTTTAGGTTTATATACAGGGAGTAAAAGAGGGGACATAAAGTTTCCCTGGAGTGTTAGAGGTAGGAAATATTCCTATATAGGGCTACCGGTTAGAGGTGGAGTTTTAATGATATAGGTCAGTTGCTGTAAGCGTCATTTATGTAACCTGTTAACAGTCTTTGAATTGCATTTTATGATTTATATAACTGTAAACAGTCCTTTAATTATATTTTATGATTTATATAACTATAAACAGTCCTTTAGTTGTATAATATGATTTATGTATACAGTACATTTCTTTTATATCGTGAATGAAATTAATACAGGTGGCGTTGTTTCTGGGGGACATTAGTTGGTGTAGCACCGGTGAGTCTGTGTTCTTTCAGCTTTCTTTTTAAAAATGCTAAACCTTTAATATGAAGGAGTTTAAGTGTGATTATCAATAATTCAACAACAGAACAGCTTATAAACAATACTGCATTGTGAATGCCATGCTTTAGGGCTGTATTTTGATTGAATTAATTGGTTTTGTTTAAGCTTATTGCTAGCGAACTTGGTGTGACGTTTAAAATAGTTTGTTTTATGTTTCTGATGATACATTTAAGTTATTTGTCACATTTATGTACAAATATTTTAGCATTTATACGTGTTAATTTGAAAAGAAGAGACCCCCCCTCCCCTTTTAAAAGGTGTCAAGAGGTATAATTTATTTTTAGGTGATAAATGTGTTAATACATCATGGATGTTTGTTCTGAGTAGAGTTTCACAATCTCTGAAAAAAAAAAATGCATCCTTTTCTTCTAGACTGGATTAGGATGGAGTGAATGAGAACCAAAATGGAGGTTTACTGATGGGACGATCTAGAGAATAAATCAGCAGGCCTGCCGAGTGCGCCTCATCGTTCACCAATCAAACAGGTACCAGTGTTAGACTTATCCAGCTTTCAATCCCCATAAGAAGCTGTAGAACCAAAGAGAGAATGATGGGTTAAATGGGTGTAGATATGTGTCTCAGGACCAGTTGGATGAGAGGACTGGTGTGTTTGCTCAGCTCTTGCTATTGCAGTGATTTATAATGGTACGACTCCGGCTCCCTTTCGTTTAGATGTTTACTGAATCTGATTGCTCTTTTTTGTATGTTTATAATTAAAGAGTATCGGCCTAATTCTGCCCTGCATGCGTTACTGGTGGTGTTTCTGTGCACCTTTAGGATAATTTTACAGAATTCTGTGTGCAGGGTCTCAGTTGGATGTTTGTCAAAATGTTGGTGTGTAAGTGGTCCCCACACTTCACTACCATACAGAGCGATGGGTTCCATCACAGATTCAAATATTTTGATCCGAATTGGGATTTCTATACAGGTTTGCCGTTTTTTATGGCATATAGCACTCTTTGTGCTTTTTCTCTCAGGTCACTTACTGCCAGGATGAAGTTTCCTGATGAACTTATTTTTAGTCCCAGGTAGGTGTAATGTTTGGAGTGTTGGATTTGATGTGTTCCTAATGTGAATGTGTGTTAAGTTCCCTGAGAGCTGGATCTCTTGTTGCGGGGCTTGGGAATGATCCCCTGACCAGCCTTTCTTCCCTCAGACACAGCCAATTGCTGAAGACATCGCTAGGACTCAAACCAGTCTTGTGCCACCCAAGCACGCTGTCTTGACTATATCAAATTAAACTTAAACGGATGTAGATAGTATATGAGCTGGTTTCTGCCAATTTCTTCGTGGTTTTGTGGCAGATACTGTAAAATATAACATGAGAATACGTGAGGTCATCTGAGAATTTTGAATTAAGAAATTTAGAAATAAGTAAGACAAAGAAAGAGAAATATGCACCCACATCATCTTTGTGAGTAAGGTAAGTAGAAAATCTGTTAGCAAAATCCTTCTTTACGTTTTGCTGCAGTCTGCTTTTTCAAGCTATGGCTAAACTGCGCAGTCCAAGGAATCGCAGGAGCCACAGAGAGTCTACTCAGACACTAGTAGTGAAAATGCTTCTATTTGAAATTTGCTTGACTGTAATACAGTACAACGCATTTCATATAAGGAACACAACACAGAGAGCAATAGCGCCCCCTACCCGGGTGTCTGAGGACTCCATGCCACCAAAACCTACTCGCTGAGGACACGAGATCCTGATTCAAATTCTCTACGTTATTATTTTATTTATTATATATACTATTGTCTTATATCCTATCATTTTATATTCTCTATTTTATACTTTTATATTATACTTTCATAATATAGTATTATTTTTTCTTTAAATACATTATCTATTCTAATATGTACACTTAGCTTCTGTTTATTTAAGGTGATATTCTCTTAGGCACTGTGGGTCTAGATAATTGTAAAGATGCTTTGAGACAATGCTCCATTGTTTAAAAAAAAAAGTGCTATAGAAATAATTTCATTTAATAAAATAAAATCATTTTATGTAAACATGAAATCTATTTTAACGAATCTTGTCAGTCATCTAACCTAAAAAAGAAAAGGAAAAAAACACCAGGCATTTTTTGGGGCACTTGAAGACAGAGAAAGCCGAGCATTCAGTAGCATCACAAGACGGTTTTTGGAATATTGTGAAATCATGCCACCATTACGGCAAAAGGAGGATCGTACCAAACACTAATCAAAATATTTTTCTCAAGTCAAGGATTTTCAATTTGAGAATTTTATCAATTGTATTTACATTTACAGCATTTAGCAGACGCTCTTATCCAGAGCGACTTACAAGTGATACAGTCTTACAATCCAAGCAATTGTGGGTTAAGGGTCTTGCTCAAGGACCCAACAGTGCCAGCTCGGCAGAGGTGGGATTTTGAACCCTGGACCTTCTGGTCCATAGTCCATCACCTTATCCACTAGGCTACCACAGTCCTGTATATACATATACAGTTATGTGCAAAACTTTTAGGCCACACTCTGATGGTTAAAGTAGTAGAACAGCACCTGAAATCTGAAGGATCGATGTATTTTGTGGCTCTGTTAGAAGGCTTTGTTCTTCAGATAACTTTTTCCAGTGTGTGACAAGCTGAGGTGGTTGTCGTTCATTTAAGGAGATGCCATATGCAAAATCATCTTTTTTTCTGCATGCTTTCCTACTGAACACACCAAGTGTACTCAATGTTGTTCACAAAGTTTCCAGAAAACCGTTTATGGAATCTCCTTATAGTGTCCTTATAATTTCTTAAATTTGACTAACCAAGAGAGGTGTCAGTTGAAACAATTAGAAATATATATATATATAAAAAAAAACTCCTTCAAGAAGGTAATAAAATCGAGAGTTGATTGTTCCAAGTCAGCTGTGTCTAAACCAAAACAATAAACAATCCCCCAAAATCACAAGGGTTTAGACCCTTAGTGGGTTTCTTTTTCGGGCAGAATTTTTGAGTTTTTCTGATCTGCATCAAATTCACACCATGTGTTAAAGAGGTCAAGAATTAGACAGGACCCAAGTTTGAATTAATTATCTCACTCCAAATTGAAGCTGGCCCCTGTAGAAATCCATAATTCCCATACACATATCCCTATTAAAAATAATGGACGTTTCAGTCACCGGATCTCAACTCTGGATTCTGATCGAGCCACAAAAACCACATCTCTGCCTAAGTTTTGACCTCCTTAAACCACACAGTAAATATGGTGGAAATGAAAACAAAACTAAATTTTATTTTTGTGTGTGTGTGTAGTTGGACGCCAGGCTATCGAAGGCAGGCAGTGAATGTCTAAGCTTTATCAAAGCTTTATTTCTGTGAATTGCGTTGCTTTTCCACACTAGGCAGTATATGCAGAGCTCTACTTTCTCTCCTTGTAGATAAATACAGGTGAATCAGAAGAGTTTTGGCTTCTAAAATCAACATCTTTTCTGATCGTCCATGATTGTCCATGGAAGTGAAATATGGAGCTATTGTAAGTCCATGAACAGAACAAAACTAACCTGCAAAAGATGCTTTAAACCTAAGAACTAAGAACTTACAGAGCAGCAGGTTAGTGAATATGATAGATCACATTATTACATTATTAGATCAGTCAGATCTATCATGTGACAGGAGATCTTAACCATCTGACTTTGATAAGGAAGTTAAGGGCAATAACAGCTGTTTAACTGGCTTTATGTTTATAATTTACTTACCAAGGTGGTAAACATCTGTATATATGAGCACCCAGGTAATGTTACATTTATCATCACTTCCAAACTCCTACAAATCAGGCGTTCACAATCACAAGTTGATCATCAATACCAATTCTAAATACGATCAGTTCATATTTATTCAGCAGTGCTAGGCATGGGAATTATGGCATGGACATTTATGTCAATAATTATTTCTGTTGCTAGAAAATAATTAAAAATGATGATTTAACCAGTGAGATCCAGCTGCAAATACAAAGTTAACTAACCTGTTATAAAAAAGGGATAGAGAGGGACGTCAGCTGTAACGCCGAACGGGGAATACGGAGACAAACGCAGTCACTGGTTCGAGAAGTCGAGTTTTATTGAACAATCAACTGAGAGGACGAGAACGGAGCTGCGAGATGAGGTAGGAAACCAAGTTAATCTGCGGGGAGATCAATGAGAATGGGGTTTAAATAGGGAGAGTGCGAAGAGAAAAACGGGAACAGGTGGGCATGATTAGTAGGCGGGAGACAATGAGCGTTCCAGGACGCGGGTGTCGCGATCCAGGCTGCTGGTGGGCGTGACAGTACCCCCCTCGAAGGCCGCATGCAGGAGAAAGCGTGGCAGGCGTCGGCGACAGCAGACCCCGAGGAGGACTTGCGCGGGCGACTGCGGGGCCTGGGGACCGGGCGGTCAGGACAAGTGGCACGGAACTCCTGGACGAGGAGAGGGTCGAGGACGTCCTTGGCGTCGACCCTGCTGTGCTCCTCCGGACCGCAACCCTCCCAGTCGACTAGGTACTGAAGCCGTGTACCCCGCCGGCGGGAGTCCAGGAACCAGCGGACCGGGCAGATGGCACCCCCGCCCAGATCCGCGGGAGGCGGCTGGTCGGAAGGAGATGAGACGGCCAGAGGACCGGGCACCCAGGGCTTGAGGAGAGAGACATGGAAGGAGGGACAGATGCGTAAATGTGAAGGCAAGTCGAGTCTGTACATAACGTCGATGAGCTGTTCTACAATCTTGAAAGGCCCCAGGAAGCGGGAAGAGAATTGGGTACTTCCCTGTGTCTGTCAAAGGTCCCGCGAGGACAGCCACACCCTATCTCTCGGCTGGTCGATCCGCATGTCTCTTATAGCGGCGAACGGCTCTGTCGATCCGTTGATTCACCTGACACCATACCTCCTCGCTGCGACGGAACCAGTCGTCGATGGCCAGGGCGTCAGAGGGCGTAGAATCCCAAGGGACGAATGGAGGTTGGAATCCCAGGACGCACTGAAACGGAGTGAGGCCAGTAGCGGAGTGACGAAGGGAGTTCTGAGCTATCTCGGCCCAGGGGAGAAACCGGCTCCAGTCCAGCGGGTTGTGCAACAGCGAAGAAATTTTTTAAGCTCCTGGTTGGAGCATTCGCACTGGCCGTTGGATTCCGGGTGGTAACCCGAAGAGAGACTCACAGTGGCTCCCAGCTTGTCCACAAAGGCACGCCAGACCGCAGAGGTGAACTGGGGACCCCGGTCTAAGAGGATGTCCTCAGGGATACTGAAGAGGCGGAACACTTGCTCGAAGAGCACTTCAGCTGTCTGCAGAGCGGAGGGAATCTCGTTCGAAATCCCACTGAACAGTGCCGACAATACAGGACTCAGGAAGGATAGATGCAGGAGCCTCCGGAGAGGTAGTATCAGGACCAAGGCTGCGAGAGAGGGCGTCCGCTTTGGTGTTTTTCGAGACGGGCCGGTAGGAGATTGTGAAGGAGAAGCGGGTGAAAAACAGGGACCAGCGTGCTTGGCGTGCGTTGAGGCGTTTGGCAGAGCGCAGGTACTCAAGGTTTTTGTGGTCGGTAAGGACGGTGAAAGGGTGGTTGGAGCCCTCCAGCCAATGTCTCCATTCCTCTAGTGCCAACTTGATGGCCAGCAGTTCGCGATCCCCGACGTCGTAGTTCAGCGGGGGAAAGCCTGTGTGAGTAGAAAGCGATGGGGTGCAGTTTAGGAGGATCGCCCAGGCGTTGTGAGAGGACAGCACCCACTCCCACCGAAGACGCATCGACCTCCAAGACAAAGGGACGGTCCGGGTCGGGGTGGCCCAGAACTGGAGCGTTGGTGAAAGCAACCTTGAGGGCAGCGAAGGCCTTTTCTGCCTCCGAGGTCCAGCGAAGGGAACGGGGGTTGCCCTGTAAGAGCGAGGTGAGGGGCGCCACCACCCGGCTGAAATTCCAAATAAAACGACGATAGAAGTTTGCGAACCCCAAGAAGCGTTGTAGTTCCTTAATGGACTTGGGTGTGGGCCAGGAGAGGACAGCAGAGACTTTGGAATCGTCCATGGCAACGCCGGAAGGAGAGATGACATAGCCGAGGTAGTGAACAGACTGGGTGTGGAATTCGCACTTTTCTGCTTTCACTCGGAGGTGATGGGACCGCAGCCTTTCCAGAACCAGTCGGACTTGGGCGATGTGCGTGGTAAGATCCGGCAAGAAGATCAGGATGTCGTCCAGATACACCAGCAGAAAACGGCCCAGCATGTCTCGAAGGATGTTGTTGACAAAGCCTGGAAGACTGAAGGAGCATTGGCCAGACCGAAGGGCATCACTAGGTACCAGCGGGAGTGGATAGACAAACCTTTTCGTGATGCGGTTGAGTTCTCGATAGTCGATGCATGGTTGCAGACCCGAGTCCCGCTTGGGAACGAAGAAAAAGCCAGCAGAGACGGGGGAGGTGGACGGGTGGATAAAACCAAGGCTCAGGTATTTCGAGATATAGTCGTTCATAGCTTTCTCTTCAGCCGGCGAGAGAGGATACAGGCGAGCTTTAGGCAGAAGAGCATCAGGCAGTAGGCAATAGCACAGTCGTAGGAACGATGAGGTGGGAGTGGAGCCGGCGTACCCTCCCCGAAGACGGATGACAGGTCCATGTATTGGCTGGGCACGTTGTGGGGAAGAGTGGAAGAAACGGAGACCGGGAGTGAATTAACCTGGAGGGCAGGACGACATAAACAATGGTTCTGACACCATGGGGACCAGCGAATAAGCTCCCGGGCGGACCAGGAGATGAGATGGTCGTGACGGTGAAGCCAAGGGAGCCCCAGGATGAT
This sequence comes from Ancistrus triradiatus, assembly GCA_025084515.1. Classification (NCBI taxonomy): domain Eukaryota; kingdom Metazoa; phylum Chordata; class Actinopteri; order Siluriformes; family Loricariidae; genus Ancistrus; species Ancistrus triradiatus. The sequence continues at coordinate 58,946 of JAJAGP010000596.1, read as the reverse complement.
GGGATAAGCCAAGGAAGGCACGGGGAAAAAGGTGATGGTTTCTTCATGGGTGGCTCTGGTGAGCAGGCGCAGAGGGGCAGTGACGCGAGTAATTAGGCCGGAGCCTAGAGGTTGACCGTCAGCAGCAGTGACCCGCCGGCCCGCAGGAAGAGGGGTGCAGGGTATCTTCCAGTCGGCGCCCAGATGATCCGCGATGAAATTCTCCTGGGCGCCGGAGTCGATCAAGGCTGTGAGGGAGATCTCAGCGTGAGAGACTTTCAAGAGCACAGGCAATGTAAAGGAGGGTAAGAGAGAGTCGACTCACCCGGGGTGTGCGTGCCAATGTCCCGGCATGCACGCCAGCAGAGGGAGCAAGGTCGCAGTCAGGGCGTTGGTGACGGTTGGATCCGCAGTAACAGCACAGCCCCAGCTGGAAATGATGCCAACGCTCCTCTGAAGAAAGGCGTGCACCCGCGGGTTCCATGGCCTCGGGGGGAGGCGAGGGGTCCCGGCCAGTGAGAGCAGACATGGATCGTGGAGCGGTGCGGGACCGAGATGCGAGGAGTTGGTCTAGACGAACGGTGAGCGAGATAAGTTCCTCCAGAGTGAGGTTGAGGTCGCGTAGGCCTGCTCCCTCCTGAGATCGGGACCAAAACCCGGATGGAAGGCAGAAAGAAGAGCCGGGGAGTTCCAGCCACTCTGAGCCGCCAGCGTGCGGAACTCAAGCGCAAACTCAGCAGCAGACCGGCGGCCCTGGCAGAGGTGGAGCAGCAACTCACTGCTGGAACGACCCTCGCGAGGATGTTGGAAGACGGAGCGAAAGGCCGCCAAAAAGCGAGTATAGTCCCGAGCTTCGGGACCCTGTTGGGACCAGATGGCGGTGGCCCAGTCCAGGGCATGGTGAGTTAGGAGGGAGATCACCAGGGCGATGCGGACTGCGGCGGAATCAGGGGGCGAGTGAACAAAGTAGAGGTTGCACTGCAGCAAGAAGCCCTCACAGCATTCCGGGTCTCCACCATACTTATCCGGCAGAGCAATTCTGAAGGCCGAGTGCGGTGGCGGGCTCCGCGGAGGACTGGAGGGAAGCGGAACTGAGGCGGCGCAGTCCGCAGTGGCAGGGGACGGCGATAGCTGTGACACACGCTGGGAGAGCTCGTTGACGGAGGGAACTAGCGAACGCTGGTTGTCGGCGAGGTATGTGACGGCTTGAGCCACCTCCTGAAGTTGGGCACGGAGGTCGGCGAGCTGCTGTTCGATGGCAGAAGCACGAGTGAGATCAGAGCCAGTAGCCGCTGTCTCCATAGCGGCCGATTAAATTGTAACGCCGAACCTGGAATATGGAGACAAACGCAGTCACTGGTTCGAGAAGTCGAGTTTTATTGAACAATCAGCTGAGAGGACGAGAACGGAGCTGCGAGATGAGGTAGGAAACCAAGTTAATCGGCGGGGAGATGAATGAGAATGGGGTTTAAATAGGGAGAGTGCGGAGAGGAAAACGGGAACAGGTGGGCATGATTAGTAGGCGGGAGACGATGAGCATTCCAGGACGCGGGTGTCGCGATCCAGGCTGCTCTTGGGCGTGACATCAGCTTACTGCTCACTGTGTAAAAGCTTTAATAATGTGGCCTTTTCTAATCAAATAACTTTCAATAACCCAGTTATTAATGGTATAAATGACCTATTCATGATCCAATTTTCTTTCTGGGTTTTTATTGGTAATAACAAAAACAAATAACACCATGTAACAATTTTCAAAAAAAATGTTGTTCCCAGTTGATAAGTGTGTTTTCCTGATTGTTTGTACCCTAAATGAATAGAAAAAAGTTATAATTCCCTGTAAACTTTGCTTTTGTGGTCAGCACAATGATATTTTGAAATTGATCTATTTTTAAGGATATTCGCCATATTTCAAGATACTTAAGAAGCTTCTGGAATTGTGAGAACTATCAAGAAGTTTCTAGAACTGTCCAGAATTATTTAGAACTTTCTGGGACTGTACAGAATTGTAGGTAGCTGTATAACTACAGTTATATAGGGCCACTATAGCCCTTCCTGAGCGACGGAGAGACATGATCTAATTGATTGGGATTGCATAGTAAGGGGGCAACAGCCATCACAGACAAAGGGGAATTGACCTAGACAGACAGGTGTGAATTCATTCTCTATTCAGATTCTGATAACGACAGTATTCACACTTCACCCCACACCCATTACAGGAGGAGCTTAGGAAGGAGCACTACTTTCAAATGTATATATTGTGTCTTGCTCTGATGAATCCTCAGTACACTCTTGTACTTTGATACTGCATGGAATAAAGATTGACCATTTTTATCGAGTTTGGAGAGACATCCTTTTTCCTTACAGTACACAGCAACTTGGTCAATTTAAATGGCATCAAGAGGTTGCATACATCCAGCAGACGCATTTTGCTATGTATGTGGCCATTTTATAAAGACAAGAGCGAAAAAGTACTCTGTGGAAGCATCTGCTAAGATGTGTGAGGCCTACAAAGCATACTTCGGCATGCCTGTTGGTAACCTGTTTCTATAATAAAAATTCATAATTTTTGTTGCCGTGGTCACAAAAGCGAAGTTTATGATGAATGTAAGCAATTTTTCACTTGTTTTAGACATAAGCAATTGGAATATAACATTAAAAAGATGGGAACAAAACTTGTGTTACATAGTTGAAGTTCCATTTTCTATCGTCCTTTATTCCATGCATTTTCTTGATGCTTTGTTTTTGCTGTCACATCGTTCCAGTATCGGTATTGAGATATTTTAGGCAGGTATCGTACTGAAGTCATAATCTTACATACTTTGACAACACTGGGGTTAGACTTCTCCATCCGAGCATCATGGATAAGTATTGTACTGTAGTTGTGTAGTAGGAGGTACAATAAGCCCTCAAATGCAAAGGTAAATCTTATTAAGTGTCTAAATGAACGTGACCTATTAATGTTCTCTGTTCTTCTGTCTCTCAGCACTCGCCGTTTGTTTGACACTTGGAGCGACTCTTATGCCTTTTCCAGCTGACACATGGCAGCAGGTGTCAGTCTCACAACAGCTCCTGCTCAGTGCAGATCTCTGCTAAACCCGCTGTAAGCTTTCTCGTGATTTTTAAATATATTCTTGGTTCAGATCAGTCTCCATTCGTCATACGAAGGTTAGGGACAACAGCCAAGCAAAGAGGAAACAGTGAGAACATGGATGGATGGATGGATGGATGGATGGATGGCTTGCTGGCTTGGCTTTCTTGACTTGGCTTGGCTTGGCTTGGCTTGGCTTGCTTTATTAATCCCAGAGGGAAATTCCTGTGTTACAGCAGCAAAGTCAGACAAAAAGGGGAGAGCAAGATGTAAATATTCATAGGGAGCAGTGTTATAATATAATTATAGCAAAAAGTATGATCCTTAGGCAGTAATGACCCGGCACAGTGGAGAAGAGTTGTACAGTGTTGTTATGAATGATCGCCTGAACCTCTCCTTGTTACAGCGGAGCTGGATGAGTCTATTACTGAAGGTGCTCCTCTGTCTGATCAGCAGGTCATGTAGAGGATGTGAAGTGTTGTCCACAATAGCAGTGAGTTTAAGTGTTCTCCTTTCAACCGCCTCCTCAAAACCATCAAGTGAGCAGCCCAGAACTGAACCTGCCTTCCTGATCAGTTTGTTGAGCTTATTCTTGTCTCCTCCTCTGATGCTGTTTCCCCAGTAAACTGCAGCGAAGAAGATAGCGCTGGCGACAACTGACTGGTAGAAGATCACTAGTAGTTTGCTGCACACATTAAAGGACCTGAGCTTCCTCAGAAAGTAGTCTGCTCATCCCCTTCCTGTATACGGTCTCTACGTTGGCCTTCCAATCCAGTTTGTTGTCCAGTAGGACACCCAGATACTTATAGGTGTCAACTTGCTCAACTGACTGACCCTTAATGGTGACAGGTGGTCCTCTTCCTCCTGAAGTCCATAACCATCTCCTTGGTTTAGGTCACATTGAGGAGCAGCTGGTTCCTCTCACACCAATCAACAAAGCTGTTGACCAGGTGTATGTATTCAACTTCTTGTCCATCTATGATGCACCCTACCACTGCAGAGTCCTCCGAAAATTTCTGAAGATTGCAGAGGTCTGACCTGTACTGGAAGTCAGTAGTGTACAGGGTGAAGAGGAAGGGGGAGAGAACAGTCCCTTGCGGTGCTCCCACACTGCTCACTAGAAGATCAGACTGACAGGTTCCTAGTTGTACATACTGAGGCCTCTCAGAAAGGTAATCCAAGACCCAGGAGATCATAGACTTATCCACATTCATTTTATCCATCTTCTCCCCCAGCCTGAGAGGTTGGATGGTGTTAAATGCACTGGAGAAATCAAAGAAGGTGATTCTTACTGATGTGTTGCTCAGATCCAGATGTGTGTGTCTTATGGAGCAAGTATATGATGGCATCATCCACGCCAACTTGCTGCTGGTAAGCAAACTGTAGGGGGTCCAAGAAAGGACTGACCATAGGCCTCCGGTGAGACAGAACCAGTCTTTCCAGTACCTTCATGACATGAGATGTGAGTGCCACAGGCCTGTAGTCATTATTGGAAAAAGTAGCGGCCTTCTTTGTGACAGGGACCAGACAGGATGTTTTCCACAGTACCGGCACACGTTTTTGACTGAGGCTCAGGTTGAAGAGGCGCTGAAAAATCCCACATAGCTGGGTTGCACAAGTCCTGAGGACTCTTGGGCTGATTCCATCTGGACCTGCAGCTTTACTCAGCTTCAGTTTCTCCAGCTGTCTCTTCACCTGACCGGTTGTCCTGACCGGTTTGTCACTCTGAAGGGGACTTGTGGGTCGTCTGGCATCTGGTAGTAATTGAGAGCAGAATGAGTGTGAATTGGGAGTCATGAATGTAGTCATGAATGGGTGCTGGAGGTGTGGAATTTGCGACTTGAATAGACTCTTGATTGGGTGCCGTAGGTGTGGGAGTTTGGTGTGAAGATCTTCAGTGGGAAAGAATAGGTGGTGAGAGAGTGAGAAGAGAGCCATTAATGGTGGAGGGAGTCGTGGGGGGGATAGACCTGCTGAATCTGTTAAAGAAGTTATTCAACTCGTTAGCAGTCTTCTGCAACCCCTGGCAAAAAGTATGGAATCACCAGTCTTGGATGAGCACTCATTCAGACATTTTATTCTGTAAAACAAACTCAGATCAAAAACATGATACAATAATAAGGTCATTCCAAAGTGCAACTTGTTGACTTTCAGGAACACTTAAAGAAATGAAGAGAAAACATTGTGGAAGTCAGTGAATGTTACTTTCATTGACCAAGCACAGGGAAAAAAATATGGAATCACTCAATTCTGAGGAAAAAAGTATGGAATCATGAAAAACAGATAAACAAAAGACCATTCAAAATACATCACTAGTATTTAGTTGCACCACCTTTGGCTTTTATAACGGCTTTCAGTCTCTGAGGCATGGACTTGATAAGTGACAAACAGTATTATGCATCAATCTGGTGCCAACTCTCTTTGATAGCAGTTGCCAGATCAGCTTTGCAGGTTGGAGCCTTCTTGTGAACCATTTTTTACAATTTCCACCACAGGTTTTCAATTGGGTTGAGATCTGGACTATTTGCAGGCCATGACATCGGCTGAATGTGTCTTTCTCCAAGGAATGCCTTCACTGTTTTTGTCCTATGGCACGATGCATTGTCATCTTGGAAAATTATTTCATCACCTCCAAACAGCTGTTCAACTGAAGGGATGAGAAAACTGTCCAAAATCTCAATGTAAACTTGTGCATCGATAGAAGAATTAACCACAGTCATCTCCCCAGTGCCTTTGCCTGACATGCAGCCCCATATCATCATATTTCTTCAGGCAGGCCTCTTCATAAATCTCACTGGAACGGCACCAAACAAAAGTTCCAGCATCATCACCTTGTCCAATGCAGATTCTTGACTCATCACTGAAGATAACTTTCATCCAGTCATCCACAGTCCATGATTGCCTCTCCTTAGCCCATTGCAGTCTTGTTCTTTTATGTTTAGGTATCAATGATTGTTTTCTTTTAGCTTTTCTGTATTGAAATCCCATTTCCTTTAGGCGCTTTCTAACAGTTCGGTCACATACATTGGCTCCAGCTTCCTCCCATTTATGCTTCATCTGTGTAGTACTTTTTCGGTTTTCAAGACAAATGGCCTTAAGTTGTTTGTCTTGACGCTTTGATGTCTTTCTTGGTCTACCAGTACGCTTGGCTTTAACAACCATTCCATGCTGTTTATATTTGGTCCATATCTTGGATACAGCTGACTGTGAACAGCCCACATCTTTAGCAACCATGCGTGAAGATTTACCTTCTTCAAGAAGTTTCACAATCCTCTTTTGTTTCAAGAGACATTTCTCTTGTTGGAGCCATGGTTCTTGCCACTCCACTTCGTCCAGCTGCCCTCCAAGGTGTCATGACTGCAGGTGTTTTTAACTGCAGGACTAACGAGCAGAATCTACTCTGAGGGCAGGTGGTCCCATTTAGGGAAAGGAAATTGACTGGGTGTGGTCCTTATTTTCTAACCTCCAATTTGAGTGATTCCGAAACTTTTTTCCTCAGAATTGAGTGATTCCATATTTTTTTCCCTGTGCTTGGTCCAATAAAAGTAACATTCACTGACTTCCACAACGTTTTCTCTTCATTTCTTTGAGTGTTCCTGAAAGCCAACAAGTTGCACTTTGGAATGACCTTATTATTGTATCATGTTTTTGATCTGAGTTTGTTTTACAGAATGAAATGTCTGAATGAGTGCTCATCCAAGACTGGTGATTCCATACTTTTTGCCAGGGGTTGTAGATTGCCCCACTCAACTTGGTGTTTGGATTTGAAGCCAGTGATCTTCTTCATTCCAGCCCACACCTCCTTTGAGTTGTTCTGTTGAAGTTTGTCCTCCAATTTTAATCTGTAGGCCTCCTTATTCTCCCTCAGTTTCACCTTCAACTCCTTCTGCATCGTCCTCAGAATACAATACAATACAACAATAACGCCTACCTTATGGTGCGTGAGGTTAAATTCTAATTCATTAATGCATATAATGCCTTATACACTGTGGGAATCTGGAACAGATTCATTCAATTTACATTATTCCTTATGGGAAGAAATCTCTCGGTACTCATCGTTTTCGGTACGTGACGTGCATTCTTGAACAAATTAACAATGAGTACCGAGAGGTACCACTGTAATTTGGCTTTATATTGAATATTTATTATTGTTTTGGGGGGTGAAACGACTACTAATTTTAAATTCTCATCGTCTCTTCAGATGCAGAGCCTCCAAAGCAGGTAGAAATTTATTTATATTTACAAAATTTCCCCTCAATATATGAATAAATGTGTACTGAATTAAAAGTCTGCATCTGTTAATGTACATTTTATTTCAGTTTGCTCCGAGGTAAACATGGAGGATTTGAGAAAGAAAGCAGGTATGTTTGATTGTTTAAAGATGTCACCGTGTATGAGCAGTGTTACCTTATATATTATTATTATATCTACCTGTGATTGTGAACGCCTGATTTTTAGGAGTTTGGTAGTGATGATAAACTTAACATTACCTGTGTGCTGATATATACAGATGTTTACCACCTTGGTAAAAAAATTATAAACATAAAGTCAGTTAAATAGTTATTATTGTCCTTAACTTTCTTCTCAGAGTCAGATGGTTAATAAGATCTCCTGTCACATGATAGATCTGACTCATCTGATTTATATTTGAGGACCTGAGCATGATGTAATAATGTTATCTATCATATTCACTAACCTGCTGCTCTGTGAGCTCTTAGTACAAGTTAAGCTGGAAGTGTTGTCTGCACTGGTCTTTTGTGATCATTGTTTTCTGATTCACCTGTATTTATCTGCAGGGACAGGAAGCAGAGCGCTGCACATACTGCCCCCTGTGGAAAATCAACGCAATTCACAGAAATGAAGCTTTGATTTGAAATCAGTGTCATACTTAGACATTCACGGCCTGCCCAACTATCTATCTATCTATCAATCTATCTATCTATCTACACACACACACACACACACACACACACACACACACACACACACACACATATATATATGCACTCTGGAAAAACCCTAAGGGGTACCCCTTTTTGATTTTGGGGGGCTGAAAATTTAGTTTCTTTGATTTTCTCCATATTTGTTGCGTGGGTTAAGAAGATCAAGATATTTTTGCGGCTCTATCACACTCCAGAGCTGAGATCCTGTGACTCAAACGTCCAGTATATTTAATAGGGATATGTGTATGGGAGCTATGGACCTTCTACAGGGCCCAGCTTCAATTTGGAGCAAGATAATTCATTCAAACTTGGGTCCTTTGTAAATCTTGACCTCTTTAACATATGGTGCGAATTTGATGCAGATCAGAAAAACCCAAATTAATACCCTCCGTCTGGAGGTCCGGGTCCTTCTTCCTACTGATGTTCAGGTCACTGGATCTCAGCTCTGGAACTTACACAATGTTGTTTGACCTATTTTCACTATTGTTATTAGTAAGTATTATATTTTAAATATGTTCTCTCTGTTAATATTTATTTAGCTTCTGTGTATTTAAACTATAACTAAAAACTTATTAAATACGCATATCATCTAGGCCACCCAAGCAGGTCGGGTCCTGCTATGTAAATCTATGTTCTCTTTTGGGAAACTTTTTATTTACTAAGATAACTCGTTTTCACAACACAGTATCGGCTCAAAAGCACCTTTACAACTAGCTGGTGCAACAATGGCAAAGAAAAACTCCATAAATATGATAAGGAACAAACCTTGGGAGGAATGACACTCGAAAAGGGACACGTCCTCCTCGGGCAGCCTTGATCATATACATAAGAAAAAACAATAATCAATAAAGTTTTACCAAACGTTTCACTACACAAAGACTAAATATAAACATTCAAGTAAAACAGACAGAACATCTTGAAAACAAAAACTAATTCTATTAGATAGAATAAAAGACTACAGAAAAAGCCATAAAGTAATTAAAAGTATTTATTAAAGTAAATATAATAAATAAAAATTAAATATTATGAATAGAGAACACAAAACAAACACACAAAAAGAGTATCTACATTATTGGTCCAATCAACAGAATCACTGTAGCGTCTCGTGTGAAAAAGCAGGAACTTTGAAGAGCAGTAGAAAAATCGGGCTGCCGCCGTCTCTGGGACAAAAAAGGCATGCTCAAACCAGTATAATGTCGGTATTTAAGCTATGTAATTATTTGTCCACAAGATGGCGCCAATTCCCAGATTTTTTGAGATGGCGAAATTCCTTTCAACGCTTTGGTAAAACAAAGCTATGTATTTCGAACGTGTTTGTTTTGAGTAGTCCATCAGTATTGAGGGATAAGTTGGAAATTCGCCGAACGGTAGTGTTAAACCTACATGATGACTCGAAGATTAAACCTAAACGGTACAGAGCGGAATTCTCGGTATAAAAAAACACTCTGTGGTAACGCTCCAAATCCACAGGGTGTTCATGTCTTTGCCTCTAAAGTGCAATTGTGAGTAACGTACAGTCCTTGGTGAGGTTTTTTAAAAGGCCTTTTAGGCATTATAGCGTTGGTTTGTTAAAATAGAGCGTTTGACGAGGCAGCATCCCTGTAGAGTGAACTTATATAGGTATGTGTGAAAGAGAATGGCGAGGAAGCTTTAACAGGGTGTTGTGATTTTGGCCTTAATTTAGAGCGCGGACAGACACACATACGGGAGTTTACTGTGAAGGTGTGAGGAAACTGAATGTTTAACAGCCACAGGTTCATCCACTTCATTACTGGGTGACACGGGTGGTGGTGTGAGTGGTGCTGGATAGAGCGGAGGCAGCTTGCAGTGGACTTACGGTGCAAGCTGGACGTGGCTTACTGCGTTTGGAGTTGGTGTTAGAGTTATATTGGGTGGTATTGTGGTGGCACTGGGGGAAGTTAAGGTGATGGTTGTGGTATGAGTTGGTATGAGGGTCGGTGTTAGGTGAGAATGTGATGACATGGGTAGATATGTGAGTCTGTGGGGCGGGGGCCACATTGGATGCATTAATCTTTTTTCCATTACATACATGTATATAATTTTGGTCAGCTTGGGACGATGCTGGGTCATTCGGGGGAGGAGGTACGGGGAGTGTCAGAGGGTTTTTAGAGTGGTACGGGGAGGGGGGCTCCGCGATAAGAAACCTCGTTCTCAGCTATATAGTGTACAAGAGTCCCCCCTTTTTTTATGTTTTTGCCGCTCGGTTGTTGGTCTTTCTTGTCTTGTGGACGGGTGTTGTGAAGCAAGCAGTTGAAGGGGCAGAACCAGGGACTTAGTGGGGGATAGCGCAGAATGCTGTAGGTCGGACAAGGAACACGGATAAGAAAAGCTCTCCCCGGGCACGCTCATAGTTTTTTTTTGCCTGACTGGGTTCCCTTCGGACTCAGCCCCCCCCCCGTGTCGTGTTCGTGTCGCATGAAATGATAATGGGCAGCGCTCGATTTTGGTAGCAGGTTGGCTGGGTTGAATCGTATTAAAGGGTTACTGGGGGATTGGGTGCTGTTAAGTGAAGTTGGCACCCATGGATGGTTATGGGTGGTATAAGGGTGGTATTGGAGTAGTGTTAGGTGATAAAGTGATGATTCTGGGCAGGTGATTTGGGTAGAGTGATCTGGTTTGGGTGGTGAAGAGTGATTATGTCTCTTTTTTTTTTTTTTTTTTTTTTTGTTTTTTTTTTTTTTTTTTAATTTTTTTTTTTTTTTTTTTTTTTTTTTTTTTTTCTTTTAGTTTTTTTTTCTCTCTCTGTCTTTTTTTTTTCCTTTTTTTTTTTTTTTTTTTCTTCCCTCTCCTCCCTCCCCCTTTTTTTTTTTTTTTTTTTTTCTTTGTTTTTTTTTTTTTTTTTTTTTTTTTTTTTTTTTTTTTTTTCTTTTTTTTTTTTTTTTTTTGTTTTTGTTTTTTTTTTTTCTTTTTTTTTTTTTTTTTTTTTTTTTTTTTTTTTTTTTTTTTTTTTTTTTTTTCTTCTTTTTTTTTTTTTTTTTTTTTTTTTTTTTTTTTTTTATGTTTTTTTTTTTTTTTTTTTTTTTTTTTTTTTTTTTTTTTTTTTTTGTTTTTTTTTTTTTTTTTTTTTTTTTTTTTTTTTTTTTTTTTTTTTTTTTTTTTTTTTTTTTTTTTTTTCGTGGGATGTGGTGGCACTGGGGTGCTGTTAAGGAGGGTTGATGTTATTGGTGGTATGAGGGTGGTCTTAGGTGACAATGTGATGCACACTGGGTGATAGTGGAGGGGCATTGGATTCTATGGTGATATTAGGGTGGTTTGGATAGACATGTTTAGAAAGTGTTATCATTTTTGGTATTTTGGGTGATGCTGGTCATTTGGGGGAGGGTCCTGGCTCTCTCACGCGATGTGTTGGTTATTGGTGCGTCTTGTTTAGTTCTCCGCACCTTGTGGGCCGTCATAGTTTCCCTCTCCCCTCCCCCGGTGCCCTTCGTTTCGCCCTTTGCGTTTGGTCTTCCTGTTTTTTTCGTTCCGGCTTTCCCTTCGGGTTGCGGGTCTTTTTTCCCGTTTGCCGTCCCCCTCTTTTTTCTTTCGTTGTTTGTTCTTTGTCTTCGTCGGTGGGTTCCTTGGTTTTTCTTTTTTTCCTTGGTTCTTCAAACCCCGCGGGGTGTTACTTTTTCCACGCACTCACCCCCCCTTTTGCGTGTGCACCACACGCTTTCTTTTCTTGCTCGCACCTTCGAGTCGTCCTACCTTTGACGTCCTTTCTTTGTCCCCTGGCTAGCTTCCGATTTCACACACAAAATGTCCCCTGAGTAATTCGAAACGCACACACCCCCTTGTTGAGTTCAATACATGTCAATTCACTCTCGCTCCCCTTACCCCACATTCCACCACCCCTTCTTTCTACCAAAACTTTTCATTGCCTAAACTTTCTGCTGACCTTTGCGCTTGAGAATGATGTGCTTCGCCTTTTTATACTCGACAGTGAATAATATGAGTTGCTGACCAAGCCCAGTGAGCCTTCCAGAAGGTAAAGAGATCCATCTGGCATGACCGCCACACGCCAGCCTTAACAGCGAGCAACTTTTGGACGGTAGAATATGTTATTTCTGTGCAGAAGCGGGATTTGATGAGAGGTACAGTGGCTGACAAGACACGGGTGGGCACCTTGTGAGATCTGCTAGGGTGAGGGACAATAGTCCATGAAAGACGATGACGTGAAGTATGGAAACACACAGAGTGAACACTCACGACTTATCCTTGATGAACAACATTCCTTTTTTACCACACACACGAAGTGCTTCAGGACTTGACCCCGACTGGTTTTGATGCTACATTGGCTGGTCTTGCAGTATTTCCGCAACTTCAATTCATTTGAAGTTGAACAAGGTGGGTTTTTTTCTGGATGTCTGGCAGGAGTGATTAGTGTTAAGGAGATCGGTTAACCGTCTGCTCACTGATGAAGGTGATGAAAAAAGCACAGGTCTCAAAGGGTACATCCAAATACCAGATTTTAGTCATCCATGGAACAATCTAACGGTCATGATTCTGAGTCACATATCATGTTTTTTAAAACTATTAAGTTTTAATGGAAATGTGTTGATGTTTCATCGGAACTATCAGAGTAACAAAAGCACCAAACATGAATAAAATGGTACTTTAATAAAATATTTCATCCAGTAAATGCTGTAGAGCTGTAGGGTGAGGTGACTCGTAGGCCAAACCTGATCCCATCCCAACCTACAGCCAGCTTCAACTCTCACTCTAACCCAGATAAAAAACCATGCCTTAAGTCCAACAATTCCTTCCCCCTGTAAGACCAAACCCTATCCCATCATACAAGGCCCAAACCTTTCTAAGTTCCCCTCCTACAAGACAAACCCTTCCCCAAGTTCCCCTCCCACCAGCAAAGCCTGCCCACCTTGAATCTCCAAAACTGCCCCTTTTGATCAGCAAATCCCCTGTAAATTTGTCTAACCGGACTCCACCCTTGAGAAACGCCTCCAGGGTGTTACTGGACTCGCTTCAGTTTGAGTTCTATCCCTTTAAATTTCTTGAAACTTTGCCTCCCTCTGTGGCATAGTGGTCAGCATCGCAGTCTTTGGTGCTGAAGGTCTGGGTTCAAATCTTGGTCAGGACAGTTTTAGTCATCAAGCCCCGAAATTAAAGTCAAAGATACCAAAAACTCATAAGTATTTGTAAGCTCCCGTGGCTCGGTGGTAAGAGCCAGGTGTGGTGAGCATCAGGTCCTGGGTTCGAATCCCAGCTGGGGCTTACAAAGAAACAGGGGGTTATGAAGAAAGTTTTGAAAAACAAAGAAAATCAAGAAAAAATAAGTTAAAATCCTTCACCCCACCTCTCATCTGCTCTGCTCCTCCCTCTCAGGCTCCTCCTCTCAACCACACATCATCACATGCATTCACTTCAACCAATCAACACACCGTTACATTAGTCACTTACCTCAATCAGCCCAGACGAGACTCGAACTGGCCACCATCAGCTCCATGTCACTCCATGTCACCCACTTTTCCTCTGCGCCACGACCAAGCACTGATGAAAGCTGATTTCATGAGGCTCTTATCACACATGCTCAGAGGTCACATCAATAGAAAAAAATATAAGACTCTAGGCTCCTCCCCCTTCCAGACCGCTGCTCCTGTCTACGCCTCCTTCTGGAGCTCCACCCCTCAGGCAACACCTCCTTGATGTCCAGCCCCTCATGAATATCCCCACCTACTAACCGATTATGCATAACTCCACCCATCTCCTCAATCAGAGCCTCCTCAGTCAACCAGATCAACAGACTCCTACAGAGATCCTTTACCCATGTAAAGGATCAGCTACTTTACCCAACTCATGACTGACTGGCTGCTTCCTCATGTTTAAGACCTCATGTTGGGCAGCTCTTAATGAACAGCTCCTCTTTTGTACCTTTAGATACCTTTAGTCATTAAAAGTCATTTTGATGACCAACTCTTTTATCTCATCCAGAAACACAATCAGAAGACAGAAGAAACGTACAAAATCTGGTTGTTTTATTTTGATTCGCATCACATTTTTAAGAAACATTTACATATAAAACACTGTGTACATTGCACACATTTTAACACAACACTTCAACACAATCTCCAATTAATTAGGAAACAAAGAAATCTCCCAGCCAGCAGTTTTATCCAGCGTGATCCTCACTGTGAAACTAAAACACACACATCAGTTAATCATATAAAAGGTAACACTGCTCATACACGGTGATATCTTTAAACAATCAAACATACCTGCTTTCTTTCTCAAATCCTCCATGTTTACCTCGGAGCAAACTGAAATAAAATGTACATTAACAGATGCAGACTTTTAATACAATACACATTTATTCATTTACTGGGGGGAGATCTTGTAAATGTAAATAAATTCGTACCTGCTTTTGGAGACTCTGCATCTGAAAAGATGGGCAGAATTTAAATTAGTAGTCTTTTCACCCCCCAAAACAATTATATGTATTCAACATAGAGTCAAATTACAGTGGTACCTCGGTACTTATTATTAATTTCTTCCAGAAGGCTCGTCACGCGGTGAAAACGATGAGTACCGAGAGATTTCTTCCCATAACTAATAATGTAAATTGAATGAATCAGCTCCAGACCCCCAGAAAATCCACTGTATAAGGCATTATATGCATTGTTGGAGTGGTATTGTACACAAACACTATATTTAAAAAAAAACACCAATAACTACATGAAATGAATTGGAATTTACCCTCACGTACCATAACGTAGGCGTTATCATAGTTCTCACTGTTTCCTCTTTCCTTGGCTGTTATCACTAACCTTCTTAGGACCCATGATGACTGATTTGAACTAAGAATATATTTAAAAATCACGAGAAAGCTTACAGTGGATTTTAGCAGAGATCTGCACTGAGCGGGAGCTGTTGTTAGACTGACACCTGCTGCCATGTTTCAGCTGGAAAAGGCATAAGAGTCGCACCGAGTGTCGAACAAACAACGAGTGCTGAGAGACAGAAGAAAAGAAAACTACTAGGACATGTTCATTTAGACAGTAAGATTTAGCTTTGCATTTGAGTGCTTATTGTACCTCCTACTACACAATAACAAACCTTATCTATGAGGCTCGGATGGAGAAGTCTAACACCGGTTTTGTCAAAGTATGTAAAATTATGACTTCAGTACGATACCTGCCTAAAATATGTCAATATAGATACCGAAACGATGCCACGGCAAAAACCTGAAGCATCAAAAAAGTCATGGAATAACAGACGACAGAAAATGGAACTTCAAGTTATTTGTTTTTTCATTAACAATAAAAAAACTAGAAAATAATTTCAACAATGAATAGGTCATTTATACCATTAATAATTGGGTTATTGAAAATCATTTGATTAGAAAAGGCCACATTGTTATTAAAGCTTTTACACAGTGAGCAGTAAACTGATGTCCCTCTGTATCCTTGGGTTTGTTTTTTGTTTTTTTTCTTTTGACAGGTTAGTTAACTTTGTATTTGCAGCCGGATCTCACTGGCTACCTGTGATTGTGAACGCCTGATTTTTAGGAGTTTGGAAGTGATGATAAACTTAACATTACCTGTGTGCTCCTATATAGAGATGTTCACCACCTTGGTAAGTAAATTATAAACATAAACCCAGCTAAACAGTTATTATTGCCCTTAACTTCCTTGTCAAAGTCAGATGGTTAATAAGATCTCCTGTCACATGATAGATCTGACTCATCTGATTTATATTTGAGGACCTGAGCATGATGTAATAATGTTATCTATCATATTCACTAACCTGCTGCTCTGTGAGCTCTTAGTACAAGTTAAGCTGGAACTGTTGTCTGCACTGGTCTTTGTAGGATTAAAGCATCTTTTGCAGGCTGGTTTTGTTCAGTTCATGGCCTTTAAAAAACTCCAAATTTCACTTCTTGCATGGACGATCAGCAAACACATTGGTTTTAGAAGCCAAAACTCTCCAGATTCTTTTCTGATTCACCTCTATTTCTCTGCAGGGACAGGAAGCAGAGAGCTGCACATACTGCCCCCTGTGGAAAATCAGCGCAATTCACAGAAATAAAGCTTTGATTTGAAATCAGTGTCATACTTAGACATTCACTGCCTGCCAAACTATCTATCTATCTACACACACACACACACACACACACACACACACATATATATATATATATATGCACCCTGGACAAACCCTAAGGGTTACCCCTTTTTGATTTTTTGGGTCCTGAAAATGTAATTTATTTGATTTTTTCCACATTTGTTGCGTGGGTTAAGACCATCAAGATATTTTTGCAGCTCTATCACACTCCAGAGCTGAGATCCTGTGACCCGAACGTCCAGTATATTTAATAGGGATATGTGTATGGGAGCTATGGACCTTCTACAGGGCCCAGCTTTTCAATTTTAGCAAGATAATTCATAAAACTTGGGTCCTTCCAAATCTTGACTCTTAGCATATGGTGCGAATTTGATAAAGATCAGAAAAATCCAAATCAATTAACCCTCCGTCTGGAGGTCGGGTATTCTGCCTACGACGTTCAGGTTACTGGATCGCTGCTTTGGAACTTTACAAAATGTTGTTTGACCTATTTTTCACTATGTTATTAGTAATTAATTATGTTTTTAAATATGTTCTCTCTGTTAATATTTATTTAGTCTGTGTATTAAAACATAAAACTAAAAACTTATAATTACCGCATATCATCTAGGCCACCCAGCAGGTTGGGGTCTGCTCTGGTAAATCTATGTTCTTTTTTGGGAAACCTTTTCATTTACTAAGATAACCGTTTTCACCAACACAGCATAGACTCAAAGCAACTGTACAAACTAGCTGGTGCAAACAATGGCAAAGAAAAAACTCCATAAATATGAAAGGAAACAAACCTTGGGAGGCATGACACTCGAAAAGGGACGTCCTCCTCGGGCAGCCTTGAGCATATACATAAGAAAAAAATAATCAATAAATTTTACCAAACGTTCCACTACACAACGACTAAATATAAAAATTCAAGTAAAAACCGACAGAAACATTCTTGAAAACAAAACTAATTCTATTAGATAGAATAAAAAGACTACAGAAAAAAGCCTAAGTAATTTAAAAAATATTTATTAAAGTAAATATAATAAATAAAAATTAAATATTATGAAGAGAGAACACAAAAACAAACCACACAAAAAAGGGTATCTACAGTATTTGGTCCAATCAACAGACTCACTGTAGCTCTCGTGTGAAAAAGCAGGAACATTTTGAGAGCAGTAGCAAAATATGGGCATGCCGCCGTCTGTGGACAAAAATGCACTGCCTCAAACCAGTATAATGTCGTTATTTAAATGTTAATGAATTATTTTGTCCACAAGACGCGTCGCCAATTCCCCAAATTTTTTGAGGCTGGGAAATTCCCTTTCAAACGCTTTTGGTGACAAAACCAAAGCTATTTCACTTCGAAAGTGTTGTTGTTTTGAGTAGTCCATCAGTATGGAGGGAAGTTGGAAATGGCCGAACGTTTAGTGTTACAACCTACATGATGACTCGAAGATTAAACCTAAACGGTACAGAGCGGAGATTCGGTATATAAACACCTCTGTGGTTAACGCCCCAAATCACAGCGTGCTTCTTTCTTCTGCCTTAAAGTGCATGTGAGTACCGTACAGGTTCTTGGTTGGGTTTTTTAAAGGCTTTTAGTTGAATGATGAGCGTTGCAGTTTGTAAAATAGAGCAGTTTGACAGAGCAGATCCCTGTAGAGTGAACTATATAGGTATGTGTGACAGAGATGGCAGAGGAAGCTTTTACAAGGGTTTGTGATTGGTTAATTTAGAGAGGTCTTAGAGTTTAATGTGAAGGTGTGAAGAAACTGAATGTTTACATTAAAGGTGCATCCACTCATTTACGGGGGTGACCACTGTGTGGTTGCTGAGTGGTGTGGATTAAGCGCTGGGAGGTGTTGCAGTGATACTGTGCAGCTGGCGTGTTTTGTTTGAGTTGGTGTGTTAGAGGATATGGGTGGTAGTGGTTGCATGGGGGCTGTAAAGGGTGAGGTTGCTGTTATGGTTGGTATGAGGGTGGTGTTCGGTGATAATGTGATGACACGGGGTGATAGTGAGTGGCATGGATGCAATTCTTTTTCCATTCAGTCATTTATCATCATTTTTGTCAGCTTGGGTGATGCTGGGTCATTTGGGGGAGAGGTACGGGGTAGTGTCAGCGGGTGTTTAGAGTGGTATGGGCGGTGCTGAAATGATACTGGGCAGGTTGGATTTTGGGTAGATTGGGCGGTTTGGAATCGTATTAAAGTGTTACTGGGTGGTATTGGGTGCGTAAGTGATAGTTTGGCACCTGGGGTCGGGTTGTCTCGGGTGGTATTGGATTCGTTAATTGTCCTTCTTCCATGTTTTCTGTCTCTTAATGTTTTCTTATTGTATGTAGCGGACCTAGACCTGCCATCGACGTTTAGGTTGGCGCCATCTTGAAGACGTATCTGGTTTGGGTGGTCTCGACCAACACGCCCTTGGTCAACCTCATTGACCGGGGGATTGACTCTACCGCGAGACACGGACGGGTGTGTCATTTGCGGTTTCTGTTATTGGTGGTATGAGGGTGGTCTTACGGTGGACAAGGTGATGGACACTGGGCTGGATAGTGAGGGGCATGGACTGCCCGCCTATTCCTGGCTGCGATATATCCTTCGTGCTGCGCGCATCCGCAGTCGGTGGGGTAGACTTGTGGGACATGCTCAGCCCACCAACCCTAGACGTTCTATATTTTGGTTATTTTGGTGTTGAGCTGGGTCATTTTGGGGGAGAGGTACTGGATATTATTTGGTGGTGTTTGGGTCATTAGGTGTATTGTTCTAGTTCTCAGACCACATTAGTGGGCAGTAACTTAGTTTAATCTTACCATATAAAATCTCGGGCTGCCAAGGAGGTTTAGACCCTTTTTGAGTCTGGTCATCCTAAGGTTTCTCCTTCCTTACTGTTCCCCCGGCTTATTAAATTAGGGCTTCGGACCTGGATTGTTATAAAAGCAGCTTTGATAGAAATAAATCCAATTTGAATTTATTGGGAGGTGCTAGTGGTTTTTATAGTGGTATTAGGATGTGTTGGGTGCTATTGGGTGGTATTGGGGTGTATTGGGTGATTTTTAAGGGGGTTCTGTGGTATTGGAGATGCTGTATGATTTTATAGTGGTATTGGGTGACATTTGGTGGATTTGTGGGATGATGTTATTGCATGATGTTGACAGTGTTAGTGGTTGTTTTTGGTGGTATGTTGTGATGGAGTTCCTTGGTTGAAAGGACTAAGGATGTTGGTGTGTGTCTTGGGTGCACTGTGGTAAGGTGGATGGTTGAAGGGTTTGGGGTGATTATTTGGTGGTTTTAAGGTGTTATTGTCGAATGTTTTGTGTTATTGTGTACTGAAGATCAGAAAACATCTTTTAAGAAAGGTGATTAATGACTTGACCGGACTTGGTTCTTGCATGCTATTGGCTGGTCTTGAGTATTCAGCAACTTAAATTCATTTTGGAAGTGAAGTCAGGATGTCTTCCGTGCAGAGAGTGATTAGTGTTACGGAGATCGTACTCGTCTTGCTCACTGATGAATGTGATGAAGCACAGGTCTCAAAAGGTACCATCCACTACAAGATGTTAGTTCATGGAAAACAATCTTCAGGTCATGATCTGAGTCACAAAATATCATGTTTTTTTCAAAAACTATTAAGTTTTAATTGAAATGTGTGATGTTTCATCGGAACTATCAGAGTAACAAAAGCACAAAACATGAAATAAATGTTACTTTAATAAATATTTCATCAGTAAAATGCTGTAGAGCTGTAGGTGAGGGTGACTCCGTAGGGCCAAAACCTGATCCCATCCCCAACTACAGCCAGCCAACTCTCACCTCAACCAGATAAAACATGCCTTAAGTCCAACAATCCCTTCCCCTGTAAGACCCAAAACCCTTTCCCATCCTACAAGCCAAAAACCTTTCCCTAGTCCCCTCCTTACAAGCCAAACCTTCCCCAAGTTACCCTCCCCCAGCCAAAGCCTGCCACTGGAATCTCCAAACATGCCCCTTTTGATTCACAAATTCCCTGTCCATTTTCAACCGGCCCACCATTGAGAAACGCCTCCAGGGTGTACTTGGACTCGGCTCAATTTTAGAGTTCATAATCTTTAAATTTCTTGAACTTTGCCTCCCTCTGTGGCCTAGTGGTCAGCATCGCCGTCTTTGGGCTGGAGGGTTCCTGGTTCAATCTTGGTCAGGAAGTTTTAGTCCTCAAGCCGAAATAAGTCAAAGATACCAAAAACTCATACGTATTTGTAAGCTCCAGTGGCTCGGTGGTAAGAGCAGGTTGGTGGAGCAATCAGTCCTGGGTCGAATCCAGCTGGGGGCTTACAAAGAGAAACAGGGGGTTATGAAGAAAGTTTTGAAAAAAACAAAGAAAATCAAGAAAAATAATTTAAAATCCTTCCCACCACCTTCCATCTGCTTGCTCCTCCCTCTTCAGGCTCTCCTCTATCAACCACACATCATCAAGCATTCACTTAACCAATCAACACACCGGAATTGCACGTACCTCAATGAAGCCCCAGACGAGACTCGAAACTGGCCACATCGCTCCAGTGTCACTTCCATGTCACCACTTTCCTGTGAGCACGACCAAGCACTGATGAAAGCTGTTTCATGAGGCTCTTATACACATGTCAGAGGTCACATCAATAGAAAAAAATATAAGACTCTGGCTCCTCCCCTTCCAGACCGTGCCTCCTGTCTACGCCTCCTTATGGAGCTCACCCTCAGGCAACACCTCCCTTGATGCCAGCCCCTCATGAACTCCCAACACGAACCGATTATGCATAACTCCACCCCATCTCCTCAATCAGAGCCTCCTCAGTCAACCAGATCAACAGACTCCTACAGAGATCCTTTACCCATGTAAAGGATCAGCTACTTTACCCAACTCATGACTGACTGGCTGCTTCCTCATGTTTAAGACCTCATGTTGGGCAGCTCTTAATGAACAGCTCCTCTTTTGTACCTTTAGATACCTTTAGTCATTAAAAGTCATTTTGATGACCAAATCTTTTATCTCATTTCTTTTTTCCCCAGAAACACAATCAGAAGACAGAAGAAACGTACAAAATCTGGTTGTTTTATTGTGATTCGCATCACATTTTAAATAAACATTTACATATAAAACACTGTGTACATTACACACATTTTAACACAACACTTCAACACAATCTCCAATTAATTAGGAAACAAAGAAATCTCCCAACCAGCGGTTTTATCCAGCGTGATCCTCACTGTGAAACTAAAACACACACATCAGTTAATCATATAAAAGGTAACACTGCTTATACACGGTGATATCTTTAAACAATCAAACATACCTGCTTTCTTTCTCAAATCCTCCATGTTTACCTCGGAGCAAACTGAAATAAAATGTACATTAACAGATGCAGACTTTTAATACAATACACATTTATTCATTTACTGGGGGAAAATTTTGTAAATGTAAATAAATTCGTACCTGCTCGTGGAGACTCTGCATCTGAAAAGATGGGCAGAATTTTAATTAGTAGTCTTTTCACCCCCCAAAACAATTATATGTATTCAACATAGAGTCAAATTACAGTGGTACCTCGGTACTTATTGTTAATTTGTTCCAGAAGGCTCGTCACGCGGTGAAAACGATGAGATTTCTTCCCATAACTAATAATGTAAATTGAATGAATCAGCTCCAGACCCCCAGAAAATCCACACTGTATAAGGCATTATATGCATTATTGGAGTTGTATTGTACACAAACACTATATTTTAAAAAAAAACACCAATAACTACATGAAATGAATTAGAATTTACCCTCACGTACCATAACGTAGGCGTTATCGTAGTTCTCATTGTTTCCTCTTTGCTTGGCTGTTATCACTAACCTTCTTAGGACCCATGGTGAACAAATGACGAGGGCTGAGAGACAGCAGAAAACATTACTATTTCACATTCATTTAGACACTTAATAACATTTAGTGTTGCATTTGAGTGCTTATTGTACCTCCTACTACACAATTACAATACTTCTCTATGAGGCTCGGATGGAGAAGTCTAACACCAGTGTTGTCAAAGTATGTAAAATTATGACTTCAGTACGATACCTGCCTAAAATATGTCAATATAGATACCGAAACGATGCCACGGCAAAAACCTGAAGCATCAAAAAAAGTCATGGAATAACAGACGACAGAAAATGGAACTTCAAGTTATTTGTTTTTTCATTAACAATAAAAAACCTAGAAAATAATTTCAACAATGAATAGGTCATTTATACCATTAATAATTGGGTTATTGAAAATCATTTGATTAGAAAAGGCCACATTGTTATTAAAGCTTTTACACAGTGAGCAGTAATCTGACGTCCCTCTGTATCCTTAGGTCTGTTTGTTTTTTTGGTCTTTTTTTTTGTTTTACAGGTTAGTTAACTTTGTATTTGCAGCTGGATCTCACTCGTTAAGTCATCATTTTTAATTCTTTTCTAGCAATAGAAATAATTATTGACATAAATGTACATGCCATAATTCTCATTCCCAGTACTGCTGAATAAATATGAACTGATCGTATTTATAATTGGTGCTCCTATATAGAGACGTTCACCACCTTGGTAAGTAAATTATAAAAATAAAGCCAGTTAAACAGTTATTATTGCCCTTAACTTCCTTGTCAGAGTCATATGGTTCATAAGATCTCTTGTCACATGATAGATCTGACTCATCTGATTTGTATTTGAGGACCTGAGCATGATGTAATAATGTTATCTATCATATTCACTAACCTGCTGCTCTGTGAGCTCTTAGTACAAGTTAAGCTGGAACTGTTGTCTGCACCGGTCTTTGTAGGATTAAAGCATCTTTTGCAGGTTAGTTTTGTTCTGTTCATGGACTTACAATAACTCCATATTTCACTTCTTGCATGGACGATCAGCAAACACATTGGTTTCAGAAGGCAAAACTCTCCAGATTCTTTTCTGATTCACCTGTATTTCTCTGCAGGGACAGGAAGCAGAGAGCTGCACATACTGCCCCCTGTGGAAAATCAGCGCAATTCACAGAAATAAAGCTTTGATTTGAAATCAGTGTCGTTCACTGCCTGCCCAACTATCTGTCTGTCTGTCTGTCTGTCTGTCTATCTATCTATCTATCTATCTATCTATCCACACACACACACACACACACACACACACACACACACACACACATACACACACACACACACACACACACAACCTCACACCTGTGTGTGTGTGTATTAGAGGGAAACTGTGAAGAGTAACTGACAGGAGCCAGAGCAGTAGTTTGGGGTGATGATGAAGATCCTGATTTGGAAAAGCTGTAAGGTCCTCCAGCAGATCTTCATCACAGCAGAATGTCTGAGACCCTGAGAGAGATAGGGAATAATACCAACCAGAGACAAAAAAAAAACAATACATAAAAAACAGAATGAGAGAGAGAGAGAGAGAGAGAGAGAGAGACCAACGTACAAATGATAAACACAAACAACAAAACAACAAGCTGCTCAGTGGATGTTTCGATGAGGAGGGTAAATCTGTTGGACAATTGGTCAATTGGTGCTGCAGTCTGATGTGCTAGCCCACGACTGGATTCCAGTACCAGCGGTGCCTTCGAGCCAGGTCATCAAACACAGGCACGACTGCCTGGGTCAGAGGAAGAAAAGACCGGCGCTGCAATAGCAACCCTTGCCAGCCCTGCGACAGACTGGCTTCCTGTGCTGTGTGTGCGTTCCTGTACCCTGTGTTCTCCGGTATACGTGCCGACCCTCTGAAGAAACCCGGAAATAAATCAATACGTAATAACTAGGGCCAGCAAGTGAGAAGGTTCCTGGGTTCAATCCCAACTGAAATGGTCTGGGTCTTTTCTGTGTAAAGTCTGCATGTCCTTCTCATGTCCGCATGGGTTTTCTCTGGGTTCCCCGTGTTCCACGGTTCAAAGATGTGCTTTAGGTTAATTGGTGATGCTAAAGTTGCCCTAGTGTGTGCCTGTGTGTACGTTTGAGTGTGCCGGTGTGTGTGCCCTACAACGGATCTACGGTTGTTCCTCCCTTACGGTCTTCGCCGCCAGCTAGGTGCCGGCTCTCTTGTGACCCTGTCCCGGATTAAGTAGATAAAAAAAAGGACATGAAATAATACATACACCACAATACATAGACACACACAGGCTGATTCATAAGTGTCTTTTATTGTTTTTTATTTTTATTTTACGCCCAGAATAAAATTGCATGACAACTGCATGTAAACATTTGCATCACAAGTTGCAAACTGTGAAAAAAGCGACTGCAGAATACTGTACCTATGACAGAACAGGCTAAGCTGCTAAAGCCACTAATGGAGGCAGCAATCAAAACTCAGGCCAGGCTTAAATGTTGAGATAATGCATGTCTACAAGTGCCGACAACTACGCTTAAAGTACAGTCGTTCACAGCGGGGACATGTGCAGAGTTATAGCGACAGGTTAAAGGAACACTCCGACCTTTTTTGACCAGATCTGCGTATGTAGCGCGTGAGCGATTACCACAGACGATAATATCGGCGCGTTTCATCGTACAGCAAAAAGAAGAGATTACTCAAAACTCACTTGGAAGTGAACTCTTAAGGGCAGTTGTCAAGGCAGTCGATTGACATTTGTGAGTTAAACAGATTTGAGTAAAAGATACTTGAGAACAAAGATTGAAAATAAACCAAAATAAAACCTGCTTAATGCTTTTTTAGAGCCTGAACCAGTTTGTAAAATAAGAAGTGTTGTATCCTGGTACCAACGTTGCTACTTTTTTTTTTTTTACTTTGCCTGAACTATAAGGACCGGTTCCAAATTCACCAATCCATCAGAATCGGATTTCTTTTCTCGATTTGTTTTTCTGTCTTTCACAAAAAACAATAACGAGAGTGCTAGTTGTAATGTCTGTAAATGATGTAAACCTACAATGAGCTACGTGGCGGGCGTGACGAGTGGAAATGTAGTGAGGGAAAGCCATGGTCGCTTTAGTTTAATGACTTTGCCCAACTGTAGTTTAATGTAAGTGTATGAAGCATGTTTAAGGTCAGAATGTATCCCATCGTAAATCTGGGAGTACCTTTAAAATACTAACCTCTTATGGTGATCAGAGCCATTGGGTTGCTGTCTTCTGCCTCCCGTGGGGTTGCCAATGTCTCATGTGATCCCTCTTGGCTGTGTTTCCTACCAGTTCTCCTCTTTCTAGCTATGCTGCTAAAGCTAATGCTGCCGGAGTCTCATGCTACACATGGCATCAGTTATTGTTAATAGACACTGAGCTCTTAATCAATAACTAATTACATTTTCTGTTTTCTCTCCGAGCTGTGTTCCGGCAGTTCCAGCCCCACACATGATGTTCATCTGCTGTAGCTCCAGTCAAGCTGCTTCCATCAGCTCCAGCCCCATCATACCCGGGCCACTTAATGCCGATGTGCATACTTCACATTTTATTCGAACTTTGACTCCATGACTTTAGTTTCGCTCTTAGATTTATCATCTACGCCGCCCAAGGAGGTTGGGTCCCTTTTTGAGTCTTGGTCCTCCTAAGGTTTCTTCCTATAACTCGGAGTTTTTCCTTGCCACTGTCGCCCTAGGCTTGCTCAATTTGGGATTGGACGTAGTTATTAGGAGATAATCTAAACTTGTAAAGTTGCTTTGAGACAATGCTCCATTGTAAAAAGCGCTATATAAATAAATCTGACTTGACTTGACTTGACTAACCTTCAAATAATATAACTAAATATAAAATAAAATAATTCCAAGTTAAGAAAAAAAACAAAAAAAACCTAATACACTGACTTCAAGTCAGCAACCAGAACCTTTGGATTTATGAAAAACTATTTCAAAACCGAGCAGAAAATGACATAAAACCCTCTAACATAAATGAAATGTCAACAAAGAAAAAACATCGATCGTGGGAAATTCAACTAAAAGAAATTAATAACTTTCATGACCTATATAGAAAATTACCAAACTAGTTTGAAGGAATTTTAAATGTACATAACAAGAAAAAACTCAACAGAACAGAAACTATAAATGACTAGAATAGGAACTAAGAAATAAAAAAAGCATAGAATATAAAACCAACTACATTTTAAACAGTCAGCAACAGTCCACAACAGCCAGTTTGGACAAATTTCTTTTAAATGATGACATAAGAACAACCACACTATAAAACCGAAAACTGAATCACAGTTAATGTTGTTAAATACAAAATCAACTATGAATGAACTCAACTAAATACTACCTGTCATAGACATTTACTTTCAAACCAAATACCCTTTTAAAAAGTCCAAGTCAAGAATGAGAAAGCGATCATTAAGGAAAACCCCAAACTTAAATCCAACCATATCTAAACGGCAAAATGAATCCAAATTTTACATTTCAATTGAAACGTGTCTACAAATACAAACAACAATCTGCCAATCAGCAAATAAAAAACGTCTTGATTTAGTTTCTGATGAATAGGATTTTTATTTAGATTAACATCTCTCTTTTCTGTTGTAGTTTTTATGTACATTATATTATGACACATCTGAAAATTGAAATGTACGCATTTTTTTCATACCCCAAAATGCAGCATGTGCACCGTGAGAACTTTGTTTCTTTGCCAGCTAAAAAGCCACTCCACCTGGGCAAGGTCGTAAGTTTCATTTCGGTGTTGGGGGAGTTCTCGAAAAGCGATTCCTGAGAGGGACGCCAAAAGTACTACTGTATTAAATGTATATATAGAATACAGGTTCAGTAAGTTCCAACAGTAACACCAAGAATGGCCCACTATATGGCACACTATATAAAGGTACAGTTTGCCTACGTACAACGAGTATGGCATGATCTCATCTAACAGAAGCTTGTGCTATTATGGATCACATTTGATCGCGTGATTGTGTGCTCTTGAGAAAAAAAAAGTGTCACTTACAACCTGGCAGAACTCGCGGTCGGTGAGCTCGGACGGACCTCTAAAAAAGTGCAATATAGGTCAAAGCCACAAAGCAAACAGCTCAACGTGAAACAAATCGACATCAAATAACACAATATTTCAATATTAGCGTTTCTGTTTTTTTCATCTTCGTTACGGCGCAAGGATTGTTCGATCTAAAAATGAGCGATGAGAGGGGTAAAACTTTGACACTGAATCGTCTAGCAACTCTATTCAAACGGTTACAAAGACAACATGATGTATAACGCTTCACAAACATGCCATCGTTATAGACGTTTTTATAGACATAAATACATCAAATAAAATCTAGGCTTTCTTTTTAAATAGTTCTCCATCTCTATAGGACTCTGACATGTTCTATATATAAAGCACCTATGGTACACCAGCATACTGCAAATTCGACACCGCTCTTACAAAGAGATTCCACGTGGTCGACTCGGAGATCTCTGGAGAGTGGAGGACCTTTTTTGAACTTTGGTAACGCTTTGCTTGAAGCCTATTGTCATAAGACGTGTCATAGACGCCGTAGCGAAAACCACATTTCCGGTGAAACGTTAGCTGGCAAAGATTTGATTCCTCAATTCCTCGATTTATATATCGTAGGAGCCGATACGCTGTATCCACTAAAATTTGTGGACAAAAAATTACATCCAAAACCTTGGATGACTGTGAATTTGGCTTCTGATGTTAGACAGTAAGCCCTGGCTCACTTTTTGGCGTTCCGATGCAAATCGTTACAGCGTTCAACTCTAGAAATCAGCTAAATAAACTGAGTAACAGTAATCCATTTATATACCTTACATCAAGCAACGTAAGGTATGATGACCTCTGTAGTTTAGCTCTCTTTATAGCTCTCTTTATAAGAAAAAGTTAGTGCTAATGTGTGTATAGCTCTCTTTTGATAATGGGGAAGACTCTTAGACAGTAAGCTGGGAGAAGGGAGATGGTGAAGTGTCAATCAATCAATCCTCATTTCTTGATTGTTTTTCCAGGTGGATGATGCCAAATCTTATATTGTATACATAACATTGTGTAAATGTTTAAAAGAAGTGCTGATTGGTCGATTGCACTCTGAGCATTTCTTTAAAAACGCAGCTCTCATAGTGTTAGTGGAGTCGTTTCCAGTTGAGACTTTGAATCCTCAGTGATTTTACCTATTTAAAAGAGGTTAGTGTCAATACTGGAACATTAAATATTTGAATACCCTTTAAAACCATGGTATTATTTTAGTATCGAAAGTACTACAAATGATTAAGTACAACATGCATTGACATTTTGGCTTTGTTTTCTATTAGCTAGAAATTTCTAGAAAACGATGAAGATCACGCTCATTGCTGTGCCGTTCTTAAGTCCTGAACAATCTAGTCTGCTTCCCCTGCTCTTAATCTGCTTCAACTCCTGCTTCAACCGGGAGCTAATAAGGCATACAGTCCAAAACCTTATAACTGCTGCAATGTTATAATTCATTTCTGATGTACTGAAAGAAAAACATGACTGAACTACAAATAGGTGTCTGCTGTGTCTTATTTGAAAATATTTTAACACAGGTTTAATACAGTATAATATAAAATACAATAGATAAGTATTTAAATGGAAGAGCCGTAAGATCCTGAGCTCCAGTACCTGTTACTCCCTGTTTGGTACAGCTCACTGGAGTACTGACACATGTCCGGACTGAACACAATAAACCAAATACTAATGACACGTTAAACGATGTTTCCTAATTTCCTAATGTTGTTTGTCACTTGACCTCAGCTTTCCTCTTAAAAGCCAGGATTCGTGAGTTGCATCACTCATGTTGTGTCAGCACACATCAAAAGAACTGAATAACTCATTAATTTTTTGATATATAAGTCACCTATGCTCTCCTGCTGCTGATTGGTTGCTTTCAGACCAGACATTTCTTTAAAAGCGAGCTCTCAGCACTATTGAAGCTGTATCAGACAGGTGGAAATCTTCAGACCTTTTACCTGCATCTGAAGGTAAGTGGGAATATTGGTTCATTCAATATTTTGACTTGGATTTTTGTGTTATTTAAATGTACATTAAGTTTGTATAGTAAAAATCGTGCTTTGATTTCAATCTGTTAGAAATCTCAAGCAAACCATGAAGATCACTCTCATCGCTGTGTGTCTCATTGCTCTGTGCTGTGCAGTTCTTGTAAGTCCTGAACTTTTTACTCCACATCTAAGTTCACTCAGAGTGTGATTTGATATACATGGTGGTATTTAAATTATCCACCAGATATTATAATGAATGTCTTTTTTACAGGCTGAAGATGAGCATGAACTGGAGAAGCGTTCATCAAGTGGTGAGGTAGGTAGCACTGCTTGGTCTGTCTGCACACAACACATGCAGTGTTAGACCTCGTTTGTGCTGTGCTAACTGTGTGCATCTGTATTTTCTCAGTCCTACGGCGGAGGATTCTATCCCGTCTTCAACAATGGTGGTGGCGGCGGCGGCTTCAACAACATTTTCGGTACACTGCTGGGCGTTTTGCTAGCACGACTGATTCCTGGTTGATAATAAGACACCCAGTCCTATTACTGCTGTAATGTTCTACTGCATTACTGGTGATATTCTGAAATAAAGATATAGCTAAGTTGCAAACTAATTTCTGCCTCATGACATATTTTATAGGAGAATTGTTCATATTTAAAGATAATTAGAAATATGCCTAAAACCTCCAGCTTGAACCATCTTAGAGTCATGTTTTATATACAAATGGAAACTGGAAGAGTCTTAACACCCTAAACTCTACACATTTGCACAGTTACACAGTTTCCTCTTGTCACTCTTATAATAGACTGAGAAGCCAAATCAAGAAATAGAACCTGCTAACATGATGGTGCCAGATCAGCTCTGACCCACATAGGACTGGTCAAAAACGCTTATGGTATCCGACACCAAGGTCCGACTCCTCCCTATGTGGACATGCTGTCTATGTA
The DNA here is from genome assembly GCA_025084515.1 of Ancistrus triradiatus. Classification (NCBI taxonomy): domain Eukaryota; kingdom Metazoa; phylum Chordata; class Actinopteri; order Siluriformes; family Loricariidae; genus Ancistrus; species Ancistrus triradiatus. The sequence goes on along the minus strand of JAJAGP010000596.1, from coordinate 29,008 downwards.
TGTGGCAACAGAATCGTTAAAGCACATTTATAGATTCCACAATCTTGTCTTAAACAAAAAGGAGATCGTGCTTTTGCTGTCACTGCACCAAGACTTTGGAATGGCCTCCTCAATGACATCAAAGACGCTCCATCCCTGGCTGTTTTTAAAACCAAGCTGAAAACCTATTTTTATTGTTTAGCATTCAGCAGCTATTCAACTGTAGATCTGTGAACTGAGGACTATATGCTATTTGGTTAATGTATGGTTGGGATGCTTGGATTGTGGAACTCTGTTTGTGTTTCACTGTAAAGCACTTTGGTTTTAAAGGTGCTATATAAATAAAAACTACTTACTATATGAAGTTTGGATCAAATTATTTCTTATTTTAAAGTTTGTATAAAATGTAAGAGATACTGTTGTTGTTTTCAGTGCATAAATCCTCTAATCGTTTTTGCAATAAGGCTGTTTAAAGAATTTGCTCCTTCTACTCTTATGTCTTCGAGCATGTCTACAATTTATAGACATCTGTATAAATGTGGACAAAGACAGCTTAACTTTTTTAGCTGCAGAAATGCTGAAACAATACTTACTATATTAAGTTTCATGCTGATTGGTTAACTGTAGACTGAAAATGTCTTTTCAAATCTAATTCCATAGCACTAGTAGGGTTATATCATACCGACACACAGTCATTTTACCTACATTTGAAGCTAAGAGTGATGCTTTTCGGGTTGAATATTTAATTAAAACCTCTGCTTCATTTTAAAAGTCCTGTAAACTATTATTACTACATTTGCACAGTGACATCAAAGTGCTTTGTTTTCTATCTGTTAGAAATATCAAGCAAATATGAAGATCACCCTCACTGCAGTGGAATGTGTGTTTTTCCTTACTACTTCTACAACAATAACCTTCTCAATGTCCTGCTACCATTTCTACTAGCACGGCTAGTTGCTGCTTCAGCCACAGGCTAAAAGGATGGCCAATCCTAAACTGTTAATATTTAGAATTTCATACTTCCCAGCCTGGTGCAGGTCTACATTTTTCTTCCTGGTGTCCTTCAACAAGCCATGCCATGGTTGAGTTTGGAGTCTGACTGTTTGAGGCTGTGGACAGGTGTCTGTTATACAGATAACGAGGTCAAACAGGTGCCATTAATACAGGTAACAAGTGGAGGACAGAAGAGCTTCTTAAAGAAGTTGTTACAGGTCTGTGAGAGACAGAAATATTGCTTGTTTGTGTGTGACCAAATACTTATTTTCTACCATAATTTACTATTAAATTCTTTAAAAACCCTACAATGTGATTTCCTGGATTTTTTTCTCATTTTGTCTCTCATAGTTGAAGTGTAGCTATGATGAAAAGTACAGACCTCTCTCATCTTTCTAAGTAGGAGAACTTGCACAATCAGTGGCTGACTAAATACTTTTTTGCCCTACTGTATTATTATATTATATAATCAATGACATTTCTGATACACAGAAATAAACTTTGTTAGCCATTTTTGCAGACATAACATTTAACAGTATCTATCCATTTTGGTTTTATATACGGTAGTGTATGAAAGTTTGTGAACCCTTTAGAATTTTCTATATTTCCACATAATTATGACCTAAGGGTTCACAAACTGTCAAGCACCACTGTACACATACGAAATTGGAGTCTTTATAGTTGTGTCATGTTGAAAGACAGAACCTTTTTTAAGAAACAAGCAAACAGTTTTAAAAATACCTTAAGTTAGTTTGAAGTAGGATTTGCCACAAACATTCAAATCATGGTCATCCTGGTTCAATTGATTATCAGGTCAGGATGGTATAAATTTTTAAAACGTGACCAAACAATCACCTCTACAACATCTCACACAATGTATTTCCTTATTAAAAATAAAATATATATATATAAAAATCAATTTGAAATATTGAATTTCAGCAGTTCGACTGTCAATGGTGGTCAGGATTGAGGGAACCCCTACTGGCCCCCTGCTGTTTAGTGCCCTATGTTCTAAATGAAAAATCGAGAAACGTGGAAAATGTGGAGAAGAACATTTACAGTTGGAGTAATAGCATTTTTAAAAGTAGTAAACAAATGAAAACATTTTAAAACAAATTTGAAATGACTGTAATTAAATTTAATATGAATTTGTGATTTGGAAACACTTGTCACTGACCCTTAGCTTCTTTATTGCTCATAGAAATTAGTAATTAATTAAATAACTAACTGATTTAAAATTATTGAATAACAATTGAATTTAATACCAAATGTTTTATTTTCTCAGCTCTGACTTCACTAAATATGTTTTGTACAGTTCTTGTTAAAGTCCTGAACAGTCTAGTCTGCTTCCCCAGCTCCCAATCTGCTTCAACTCCTGCTTCAACTGGGAGCTAATAAGGCATACAGTCCAAAACTTTATAACTGCTGCAATGTTCTAATGCAGTAGTGATGTATTGAAATAAAGACATGACTGAACTACAAATAGGTGTCTGCTGTGTCATATTTGATGATATTTTAACACAGGTTTAATACGTTATAATGTAAAATACAATGGGTAAGTATTTCAATGGAAGAGCCGTAAGATCCTGAGCTCCATTACCTGTTACTCCCTGTTTGGTACAGCTCAATGGAGTACTGACACATGTCCGGACTGAACATAATAAACCAAATACTTATGACACGTTAAACGATGTTTTCTAATCTCCTAGTGTTGTTTGTCACTTGACCTCAACTTTCATCTTATGAGCCAGGATTCATGAGTTGCATCGCTCTTGTTGTGTCAGCACACATCAAAAGCATCTGAATAACTCCTTAATTCTTTATATATAAGTCACCTATGCTCTCCTGCTGTTGATTGGTTGAATTTAGAAAGGACATTTCTTTAAAAGCCAGGTCTCAGCACTAGTGAAGCTGTATCATACCTGTGGAAATCTTCAGACCAATTACCTGCATCAAAAGGTAAGTGTGATACTTTTGTGTTATTTAAATGTACATTATTAAGTTTGTATAGTAAAAATCGTGCTTTGTTTCTGTCCATTAGAAATCTCAAGCAAACCATGAAGATCACTCTCATTGTTGTGTGTCTCATTTCTCTGTGCTGTGCAGTTCTTGTAAGTCGTGAACTTTTTACACCATATCTAAGTTCACTCAGAGTGTGATTTGATATATATGGCAGTCCTTTTAAATTTTCCACCAGATTTTAAGATTAATGTTGTTTTTACAGGCTGAAGATGAGCATGAACTGGAGAAGCCCTTATCAAGTGCTGAGGTAGGTAGCACTGTTTGATCTGTCTCCATACAACAAAAGCAGATTTAGACCTCGTTTGTGCTGTGCTAACTGTGAGCATCTGTATTTTCTCAGTCCTACGGCGGAGGATTCTTTCCCATCAGCAACAACGGCAACAACACAATCAATGTTTTAGATACACTGACGGGTTTTTTGCTAGCACGACTGATTCCTGGTCCACCTAGTGACCAATAAGACACCCAGTGCTATACTGCTGTAATGTGCTACTGCATTACTGGTGATATTTTGAAATAAAATTATAGATAATTTGAAAACTGATTTTTGCCTCATGTCATATTTTGTAAGAGAATCATTCATATCTAAAGATAATAAGAAATATGCCTAAAACTTCCAGCTTGAAGTCATGTTTGACTCATGTCGTAGATGAAAAATGAAAGTGAAAAGTCAAATACAGCAAACATGTCAATGGAAGAGTCCTAAGACCATAAACTCTACACATTTACACAGTGACACATTTTCTCTTCTCTTCTTCTTCTTTTTTCAGCTTCTCCCTTTATCAGGGGTCGCCACAGCGAGTTAAACATTTCCACCTCACCCTGTCCTTCACATCCTCTAATCTCACCCCAACTCCCTGTATATATTAATTCACCACAACCATATAACTCCTCTTTGGTCTTCCTCTCCGTCTCTTGCCTGGCAGCTCCATCTCCAACATCCTCCTACCAATATATCCATTATCCCTCCTCTGCACATGTCCAAACCATCTCAGTCTTCCCTCTCGAATTTTGTCTCCCAATTTTCCAACCTGTGCTGTCCCTCTGATGATCTCATTCCTAATCCTGTCCATCCTGGACACTCCTAAAGAGAACCTCAACATCTTAAGTTCTGCTACCTCCAGCTCTGCTTCCTGTCTCTTTGTCAGTGCCACTGTCTCTAACCCATACAACAAGGCTGGTCTCACTACTCTCTTATAAATCTTTCCTTTCACTTTTGCTGTGACCCTTTTGTCACACAGCACTCCTGACACTCTTCATCCTGCTTGTACTCTCTTCTTTACCTCCTTTCCACACTCCCCATTTCCTTGGACAGTTGAGCCCAAGTACCTGAACTCCTGGACCTTTGTGACCACTGATCCCTGTAGCCTGACTGTTCCACCTGCCTCCCTTTCATTTACACACATGTATTCTGTCTTACTACAGTTGACTTTCATTCCTCTCCTTTCCAGATTATACCTCCACCTCTCCAAGTTCTCTTCTACTACTGTTCCCTGTGCTCACTACAGATCACAATGTCGTCTGCAAACATCATAGTTCACGGCGATTCCTGTCTGACCTCATCTGTTAGTCTGTCCATCACCAGAGCAAATAAGAAGGGACTCAAGGCCGATCCTTGATGCCCTATAACCTCTACCATGAAGTATCTGTCACTCCTACAGCACATCTCACCGCTGTCACGCTGTTCTCATACATGTCCTGCACTAATCTAACGTACTTTTCAGCCGCTCGAGACTTCCTCATACACCACCACAGTTCCTCCCTTGGCACCCTGTCATAAGCTTTCTCTAAATTCACAAAGACACAGTGTAGCTCTTTCTGACCATCTCTATACTTCTCCATCAGCAGTCTCAAAGCAAAAATCGCATCCATGCTGCTCTTCCTTAGCATGAAACCATACTGTTGTTCACACACTGTCACCTCCTGTCTGAGCCTAGCTTACACAACTCTCTCCCAAATCTTCATTGTGTGACTCATCAACTTTATGCCCCTGTAAAAGCCACAATTCTGTACATCACCCTTCTGCTTAAAAATCGGTACAAGTAAACTTTTCCTCCATTCCTCCGGCAGACTCTCATTCACCAGAATTCCATTGAATAATCTAGTCAAAAACACCACTCCCAGCTCTCCTAGACTTTTCCATACCTCAACCGGTATGTCATCAGGTCCCACTGCCTTTCCTTTCTTCATCCTTTTCAATGCTTTCCTCACTTCGTCCTTACTAATCTTTACTACATCCTGTTCCACAATTTCTACGTCATCCAACCTTCATTCTCTTTCATTCTCTACATTCATCAACTCCCCAAAATACTTCTTCCATCTTTCCCTCACCCTTTCCTCACCTGTCAGTACTCTTCGCTCACTATAACAACAGTCTAACTCATATTCTGAACTCTCTTGCTCCAGTGAAAACCCGTTCTGTTTCCTTCTCTCATTCTGCCCGCTGGTACACCCCTGAATTCCGGCTAATGAAAGCTAAAGCTCGTCAACTCAAGCAACTCTATAGAAAATCTGGTTTTACCACCCACAAAGAAATGCACAAAACACACATACTACATTATAAGGATACAATTGTTTGTACTCAAATCATTCAACTCAAATCTTTAGATCTCGGTTTTCCCCTGTTTTTTTCTGGTGTGCCCAAGGGTTCTGTGCTGGGGCCCCTCCTTTTTATCATTTACCTTCTGCCCCTTGCCAAGATAATTTTGCACATTTAATATTGATTTCCACTGCTATGCAGATGATACTCAGCTTTACCTAGCTAGTAAACCAAGTACTTTGTTTCCACCCTTATCCCTTTTACACTGTCTATCTGAAATAAAATCATGGTTCACCTCTAACTTCCTAAAACTCAATAGTGATAAAACTGAAATATTGCTCTGCAGTTCCAAATCCTCACTATCTAAAGTTGACAGTTTCTCCGTTCCGATCGACAGCTCCTTAGTTTCTCCCTCACCTCAGGTTAAGAGTCTGGGTGTCATCCTTGACAGCTCTTTATCTTTTCACTCTCTCATCAGTAATATAACATCTGCATATTTTCATATCCGTAACAATAATCGTTTACGCCCCTCCCTTACCCCCCATACTGCCCATTCTTGTTCACAGTCTTGTTGCCTCCCGTACTGACTAATGTAATTCTCTCCTATTTGGCCTTCCTCATAAATCCATCCATAAGCTTCAGCTGGTTCAGAATGTGGCTGCTCGTATTATTTTTAAAACTCCTTCATTTCATCATATTACACCTGTCCTTCAACAACTTCACTGCCTTCCTGTTAAATATAGAATCAATTTCAAAATTCTTCTCTATACATTCAAGGCTATCCATAAACTTGCCCCCCCCCCGCCCCCCCCCCCCCCCCATATCTGTCAAACCTTCTCAATATCGCATCTTCCTCCCGCTCGCTTAGATCCTTCTCTTCCACTCATCTCTCTTTGCCTTCTGCTTGTCTGAGTTCCCAAACTTTGGAACTCCCTCCCTCCCAATATCCGTAATATCGAGTCTCTTCCTCTTTTTAAATCTAGACTCAAAACTCAACTGTTCAAAATAGACTATTCTCTGTAATGTTTTGTATCCTTTTGTATGGTTGGTGTTCTTTTGTTCTTATGTTTTGTTTTATCTATATTTTGTAAAGTGTCCTTGAGTGTTGTGAAAGACACTTCTAAATAAAATGTATTATTATTATTATTATTATTATTATTATTATTATTATCATTAATGACAGAGGTAGAAAAGCTAAACACTTTCCTGCTCTAGCCACAGGCTAAAAAGAGACCCCGTCCTAAACCTTATAATTGCTGTAATGTTCAAACATTTTGGAGAGTCATTAAAATAAAAACATGGTTGAATTGCAAACAGATGTCTCTGTCATCTTTTGAAGTTTTTCCTTTTGTAAAGATAACACAAAAATTAACATTCAAAAATAAAACAGTCAAATATTTGAGAGGAAGTGTCATAACCTCCTAAAATCCCAGCAACTTTGGAGCATTATCAATTCTACTCCTCCTCACACCTCCTCATTTTACAGTACAAGCTCACTAGATGATTGTTTCAACCATGCAATTAACACAAATAAGGCCAGATTTAAGGTGTAACAGGGAATTAGTAAGTCATTTTGAGTTATCTAAGTAATCCAAGTAAGCCATCAAAGTTACCTCAGACTACACCATCGTTTCTTTTGTCATTGCACCATAATAGTTAACATTAAAGGGTTTAAACATGAACAGATTCATTTCTACAGCATCATCCTTAATGCACTAAAAATACCAATGCTAGTGTTGTTTCCCCTTTTGATTTTATTCCGTTTTTGTTTGCTTTACACTTTACATTAACAGAGTAAAATCAGGACAGAACAGGCAGGAGACCAAAATGGGATTGACTCCCCACTTGGTACAGCTAACTGGAATATTCACACATGTCCCAACAGAACATGATGAACCAAATACTAATGACACGTTAAACGAGGTTTCCTAATCTCCTAATGTTGTTTGTCACTTGACCTCATCTTTCATCTTAAGAGCCAGGATTCATGAGTTGCATCACTTTTGTTGTGTCAGCACACATCAACAGCATCTCAATAAGTCATTAATTTTTTGATATATAAGTCACCTATGCTCTCCTGCTGCTGATTGGTTGATTTCAGACCAGACATTTCTTTAAAAGCCAGGTCTCAGCACTAGTGAAGCTGTATCAGACAGGCGGAAATCTTCAGACATTTTACCTGCATCAAAAGGTAAGTGTGAATATTGTTTCATTCAATATTTTGACTTGGACTTTTGTGTTATTTAAATGTACATTAAGTTTGTATAGTAAAAATTGTGCTTTGCTTTTTATCTGTTAGAAATTTCAAGCAAACCATGCAGATCACGCTCATCGTTGGGTGTCTCATTGCTCTGTGCTGTGCAGTTCTTGTAAGTCCTGAACTTTTTACTCCACATCTAAGTTCACTCAAAGTGTGACTTGATATATATGGCAGTCCTTTTAAATTATCCACCAGATATTATAATGAATGTCTTTTTTTCAGGCTGAAGATGAGCATGAACTGGAGAAGCGTTCATCAAGTGGTGAGGTAGGTAGCACTGCTTGATCTGTCTGCACACAACACATGCAGTGTTAGACCTCGTTTGTGCTGTGCTAACTGTGAGCATCTGTATTTTCTCAGTCCTACGGCAGAGGATACTTTCCCATGTACAACAACAACAACGATGGTGGTGGCGGTGGCGGCGGCGGCTTCAACAACATTTTCGGTACACTGCTGGGCGTTTTGCTAGCACGACTGATTCCTGGTTGATAATAAGCCACCCAGTCCTATTAATGCTGTAATGTTCTACTGCATTACTGGTGACATTCTGAAATAAAGATATAGCTAAGTTACAAGCTGGTTTCTGCCTCATGTCATATTTTTATAGAAGAATTGTTCATATATAAAGATAATTAGAAATATGCCTAAAACCTCCAGCTTGAACCAGCTTAGAGTCATGTTTTATATACAAATGGAAACTGAAATGTCAAATACAGCAAATATGTCAGTGGAAGAGTCTTAACACCCTAAACTCTACACATTTGCACAGTTACACAGTTTCATCTTGTCACTCTTATAATAGACTGAGAAGCCAAATCAAGAAATAGAACCTACTAACATGATGCTGCCAGATCAGCTCTGACCCACATAGGACTGGTCAAGAACGCTTATGGTATCCGACACCAAGGTCCGACTCCTCCCTATGTGGACATGCTGTCTATGTATGTGGCAACAAAATCGTTAAGGCACCTTTATAGATTCCACAATCCTAACAAAACAAAAGGAAACAAAAAAATCGTGCTTTTGCTGTCACTTCACCAAGACTGTGGAATGGCCTCCTCAGTGACATGAAAGACGCTCCATCCCTGGCTGTTTGTAAAACCATGCTGAAAATCTATTTTTATTGTTTAGCATTCAGCAGCTATTCAACTGTAGATCTGTGGACTGAGGACTATATGCCATTTGGTTAATGAACGGTTGGGATGCTTTGAATCGTGGAACTCTGTTTGTGTTTCACTGTAAAGCACTTTGGTTTTAAAGGTGCTATATAAATAAAAACTACTTACTATATGAAGTTTGGATTATTTATTTATTTTAAAGTTTGTATAAAATGCAAGAGGAACTGTTGTTCCAGAAGGTGAATCTGTTCATCTGGACATAAGGTTTTGTGGGAGAAACATTTTGTCACTCATCTAAGTGACTTCTTCAGTCTCTCGGAGACTTTATGTCTTTGAGCATGTCTACAATTTATAGACATCTGTATAAATGTGGACAAAGACAGCTTAACTTTTTTAGCTGCAGAAATGCTGAAACAATACTTACTATATTAAGTTTCATGCTGATTGGTTAACTGTAGACTGAAAATGTCTTTACAAATCTAATTCCATAGCATTAGTAGGGTTGTATCATACCGACACACAGTCATTTTACCTACATTTGAAGCTAAGAGTGATGCTTTTTCGGGTTGAATATTTAATTAAAACCTCTGCTTCATTTTAAAAGTCCTGTAAACTATTATTACTACATTTGCACAGTGACATCAAAGTGCTTTGATTCCTATCTGTTAGAAATATCAAGCAAATATGAAGATCACCCTCACTGCACTGTGCTGCGCAGTTCTTCTAAGTACTGAACTTTTTAGATCACCTCTAAGTTTACTTTGTCCTTGATTTGATAAACATGGTAATCTTATTAAATTAATGATAGTTACCCATTCTTCACTTTTCCTACTTCTGTCATACAAAGTTGGTTTCACAGGCTGATGATGAACTACAGAAACGCTCTTCAAGTGGTGAGGTAGGCAGCATCGCTTAGTCTGTGTGATTCTTATGACTCATCGATGGGCAGGTTATCGAGATCTGTGAACAAAACAGAATACTGTGTATTAATATTTGACCCATTGTTAGCATCTGTACATTCTCCATTTAACAGTGGAATGTGTTTTTTTCCTTACTACTTCTACAACAAAAACCTTCTCAATGTCCTGCCACCATTTCTCCTAGGATGGCAGATTCCTGCTTCAGCCATGGGCTAAAAGGTCGACCAATCCTAAACTGGTAATAGTTAGAAATAAATTCATGTCTTGCAATTCGGCCTTCTGTCATAATTTCAACACCAAGCGTCCATTTGCATGGACAGTAGCAGGATAAACAGCAGGACAATCCCAGTGATGTCATTACTATCAGTCATCGTTATGGATAGACTAGTGGCATCTATGTTTAAAGGAATACTCCAGTGTTTTAAACCTGATCTCCAACCACAAGGTCATTAGCAGATCCGCTTAGATATACGTTTTTCGGTACGTTTTCAGTAAATGCACATTAGACACGAGGGAGGTAGAGGGGGTGTCCTAAGCCTCGCTACACACTCTTATCAGTAGTTTAAAGAAGGTTCGGGGCATCTCAAGCATCTTGAAAAAGACACGCCTTGTTTCTGTTCTGTACACCATGTTAAGATCAAAACCAGATTGCTGTGATGGAATCAAAAATCCAAATCAAAAAGCCACAGATCAACATGACCTCAAGCGCCCTCTGATAAATCCTAAAGTGCTACAATCCCTCAAAGCACCGCAAGTTGAGAAAATGAAAACACAGAACCATGAGAACTGGACTCTTAAGATTTGCTGTAGAGTAGAGCTGGATGATATTATCAAATGATATCACAGTATACAGTATTATCTGTGTCTGAGGATTGTGGCTGTCATTGATATGATTGTTATTATTTATATTCATATGTTTGGGTCAGTGACATTACCGATACACAGAAATAAACTTTATGTTAGCCATTTTTGCAGACATGACATTTAAAAGTATCTATTCGTTTTGGTTTTATATACAGTGGTGCTTGAAAGTTTGTGAACCCTTTAGAATTTTCTATATTTCTGCATAAATATGACCTAAAACATCATCAGATTTTTACACAAGTTCTGAAAGTAGATAAAGAGAACCCAGTTAAACAAATGAGACAAAAATGTTATACTTGGTCATTTATTTATCGAGGAAAATGAACTAAAATTACATATTAGTGAGTGGCAAAAGTATGTGACCCTCTAGGATTAGCAGTTCATTTGAAGGTGAAATTAGAGTCAGGTGTTTTCAATCAATGGGATGACAATCAGGTGTAAGTGGGCCCCCTGTTTTATTTAAAGAACAGGGATCTGTCAAAGTCTGCTCTGCATAACATGTTTGTGGAAGTGTATCATGGCACGAACAAAGAAGATTTCTGAGGACCTCTGACAAAGAGCTGTTGAAGCTTATCAGGCTGGAAAAGGTTGAAAAACCATCTATAAAGAGTTTGGACTCCACCAATCCCCAGTCAGACAGATTGTGTACAAATGGAGGAAATTTAAGACCATTGTTACCCTCCCCAGGAGTGGTCAGCCAACAAAGATCAGTCCAAGAGCAAGGCGTGTAATAGTTGGCGAGGTCACAAAGGACCCCAGGGTAACTTCTAAGCAACTGAAGCTGGATGGAAGGTTGGATGAGACCAAAATAGAACTTTTTGGTTTAAAAGAAAAGCGTTATGTTTGGAAAAAGGAAAACACTGCATTCCAGCATAAGAACCTTATCCCATCTGTGAAACATGGTGGTGGTAGTATCATGGTTTGGGCATTTTTTGCTGCATCTGGGCCAGGACGACTTGCCATCATTGATGGAACAATGAATTCTGAATTATATAAGAGAATTCTAAAGGAAAATGTCAGGACATCTGTCCATGAACTGAATCTCAACAGAAGGTGGGTCATGCAGCAAAACGACGACTGTAAGCACACAAGTCGTGCTACCAAAGAATGGTTAAAGAAGAAAAAAGTTAATGTTTTGGAATGGCCAAGTCAAAGTCCTGACGTTAATCCAATCTAAATGTTGTGGAAGGACCTGAAGCTAGCAGTTAATGTGAGGAAACCCACCAACATCCCAGAGCTGAAGCTGTTCTGTATGGAGGAATGGGCTAAAATTCCTCCAAGCCGGTGTGCAAAACTGATCAACAGTTACGGGAAAAGTATTGCTGCACAGGGGGTCCAGATACTGAAAGCAAGGGTTCACATACTTTTGCCACTCACAAATAAGTAATATTGGATGATTTTCCTCAATAAATAACTGGGTTCTCTTTATCTATTTTTAAGACTTGTGTGAAAATCTGATGATGCTTTAATTCATATTTATTCAGAAATATAGAAAATTCTAAAAGGTTCACAAACTTTCAAGCATCACCGTACACGTATGAATCTGGAGCCTTTAGAGTTGTGTCATGTTGAAAGACAGAACATTTTTTTAAGAAACAAGCAAACAGTTTTAAAAATACCTTAATTTAGCTTGAAGTAAGCTCTGCCACAAACATTCAAATCATGGTCATCCTGGTTCAATTGATTATCAGGTCAGGATGGTATAAATATTTAAAACGTGACCAACCAATCACCTCTACAACATCTCACACAATGTATTTCCTTATTAAAAATAAAAAATATATATATAAAAAAAATTTGATGCACCAAAGTTTGAATTCCAGCAGTTCGACTGTCAATGGTGGTCATTTAGGTAAGTGGCACGTATCAAATTGCCATGCACGAGTTCCCAAACCTAGGTTATTCTAGCAGAACAATGCTTAGAGCACCACATACCCTCCATCAGTTTGTCTTCTTTCCACATTCCATTCAAGCAAGTTAGACTTGATGAGCCAGACTACCTTCTTCCATTGCATCAAACTTAGGGATGCAACAATGTTTTCAGTCAGTTATTTAAGATATGATGAAGCCAGAAATAGAACATTTTGTTTACAATTTGAAACCACTCTTTCTAGTAATTTATTTTAAATGCAGGGTCAAATAAAAGTTTTTTGTTGAAAAAAGTATTCAAGAAAATGTGTATTGTTTTACATTGTTTATACTTGTTTACAAATCATAGTCAGTATCATGAACTGAATCGAGAAGCGAGCAGAGAGAATCGTTGCACCCCAGCATCTAATGCATCCAAGACCTTTGCACAACTGTAACAAAATAATGTCATTCATTACTTGATCCATAGGTGGCCATAGTCTTGGCTCATCGATGTAGGCTGGTCTACGTCCACTGATGGTTGATGACTTAGTAACACTGATGTGCTTAGTAGTACAGTGAGTTGTAGTCCGGTCTCAGTCTCAAGACCATAAACGAGTGGGCTAGGTCTCATCTTGGTCTCAAACTCATTTGGACTCTTGTCTCACCGGGGTAAGGTGGACTCGGAAACTGCTGTCGAGACCAGCCTAGTCCAATACGTCCGTCTGAGGTAACATTAATTATAAATGGTTAGTGAATATCAACAATCCATTCAAAAAGAATAACTCAGTCCTTTCTCTACATGTTGAAAAAAAATCTGCACTCTAATTGGCTAACAGAGAAAAACATGTTCCTGCTGTGGATTGAGGGAACCCCTACTGGCCCCCTGCTGTTTAGTGCCCTATGTTCTAAAGGAAAAATCGAGAAACGTGGAAAATGTGGAGAACAACATTTACAGTTGGATTAATAGCATTTTTAAAAGTAGTAAACAAACGAAAACATTTTAAAACAAATTTGAAATGACTGTAATTGAATTTAATATGAATTTATGATTTGGAAACCCTTGTCACTGACCCTTAGCTTCTTTATTACTCATAGAAATTAGTAATTAATTAAATAACTAACTGATTTAAAATGATTGAATAACAATTGAATTTAATACCAACTGTTTCAATTTCTCAGCTCTGACTTCACTAAACATGTTTTGTACAGTTCTTGTTAAAGTCCTGAACAATCTAGTCTGTCTTCAACCAGCAGCTGATAAGGCATACAGTCCAAAACCTTATAACTGTTGCAATGTTCTAATTCATTACTGATGTACTGAAATAAAGATAAGACTGAACTACAAATAGGTGTCTGCTGTGTCATATTTGAGGATATTTTAACACAGGTTTAATACAGTATAATATAAAATACAATGGGTAAGTGTTTCAATGGAAGAGCCGTATAATCACGGCTAATGACACGTTAAACAATGTTTCCTAATCTCCTAGTGTTGTTTGTCACTTGACCTCAGCTTTCATCTTAAAAGCCAGGATTCATGAGTTGCATCACTCTTGTTGTGTCAGCACACATCAAAAGCATCTCAATAACTCATTAATTCTTTCATATATGTCAGCTATGCTCTCCTGCTGCTGATTGGTTGATTTCAGACCAGACATTTCTTTAAAAGCCAGGTCTCAGCACTAGTGAAGCTGTATCAGACAGGTGGAAATCTTCAGACCTTTGGTGGAAAGGTGGAAATCTTCAGACCTTTGACCTGCATCAAAAGGTAAGTGTGAATATTGGTTCATTAAATAGTTTTATTTGAAATTTTGTGTTATTTAAATGTACATTACTAAGTTTGTATGGTAAAAATTGTGCTTTGCTTTCTATCTGTTAGAAATCTCAAGCAAACCATGAAGATCACTCTCATTGCTGTGTGTCTCATTGCCCTGTGCTGTGCAGTTATTGTAAGTCGTGAACTTTTTACTCCACATCTAAGTTAACTCCAAATCTAAGTTAAAGAGTGTGATTTGATATATATGGCAGTCATTTTAAATTATCCACCTAATTTTAAGATTAATGTTGTTTTTACAGGCTGAAGATGAGCATGAACTGGAGAAGCCCTTATCAAGTGCTGAGGTAGGTAGCACTGTTTGATCTGTCTCCATACAACAAAAGCAGTTTTAGACCTCGTTTGTGCTGTGCTAACTGTGAGCATCTGTATTTTCTCAGTCCTACGGCGGAGGATTCTTTCCCTTCAGCAACAACGGCAACAACACAATCAATGTTTTAGATACACTGACGGGTTTTTTGCTAGCACGACTGATTCCTGGTCCACCTAGTGACCAATGAGACACAAAGTGCTATTACTGCTGTAATGTTCTACTGCATTACTGGTGATATTTTGAAATAAAAATATAGCTAATTTGCAAGCTGATTTTTGCCTCATGTCCTATTTTGTAAGAGAATCATTCATATCTAAAGATAATAAGAAATATGCCTAAAACCTCCAGCTTGAAGTCATGTTTGAGTCGTATTTGTAGATAAAAATGAAAGTGAAAAGTCAAATACAGCAAAGATGTCAATGGAAGAGTCCTAAGACCATAAACTCTACACATTTACAGAGTTACACATTTTCTCTTCTCAGTCTTATACAGTCGTATGAAAAAGTTTGGGCACCCCTGATAATTTTCATGATTTTAGTTTATAAATCATTGGTTGTTCAGATCAGCAACTTGAGTTAAATATATCATATATCAGATGAACACACAGTGATATTTGAGAAGTGAAATGAAGTTTATAGGTTTTACAGAAAGTGTGCAGTAATTATTCAAACAAAATTAGGCAGGTGCATAAATTTGGGCACCTCAACAGAAAAATTACATCAATATTTAGTGGATCCTCCTTTTGTAGAAATAACAGCCGCTAAACGCTTCCTACAGCTTCCAGTCTGGATTCTGGTTGAAGGTGCTTTGGACCATTCTTCTTTAGAAACATCTCCAGTTCAGTCAGGTTTGATGGTTTCCGAGCATGGACAGCCCACATTTTCAGTAATATTCATGTCTGGGGACTGAGATGGCCATTCCAGAACGTTGTACTGGTTCCTCTGCATGAATGCCTTAAGATTTTGAAGCAGGGTTTGGGGTCGTTGGCCTCGGTGCAACTTTGTCACTGATTCTTGAACATTGTTCTCAAGAATCTGGAGATATTAACTGGAATATGCGATCCTCAACTTTAACAAGATTCCTAGTACCTGCACTGGCCACACAGTCCCGCAGCCTGATGGAACCGCTACCAAATTTTACTGTGGGTAGCAAATGTTTGTCTTGGGATGTGTGCCGCTCCTTGTTATGTCCAAATAACTCAATTTTAGTTTCATCAGTACACAGCACTTTATTCCAAAATGAAGCTGGATTGTCCAAATGTGCTGTAGCACACCTCAAGTGACTGTGGCGTGTCTGCAGAAAAGGCTTCTTCTGCATTACTCTCCCATACAGCCTCTCCTTGTGCAAAGTGTGCTGTATAGTTGAACGATGATTAGTGACACCATCTGCAGCAAGATGAGGTTGTAGGTCTTTGAAGGTGGTCTGTGGCTTGACTATGACTGTTCTCACCATCCTTCGCCTCTGCCTATCTGAGATTCTTCTTGGTCTGCCACTTCGGGAGTTCCTTAACTAGAACTGTGTCTGTGGTCTTCCATTGCGTCACTATGTTCCTCACAGTGGAAACTGACAGCTGAAATCTCTGAGAGAGCTTTTCCCTTTCCCTGAACCATGATGTTGAACAACCTTTGTTTTCAGGCCTTTGAGAGTTGTTTTGAGGCTCCCATATTGCCACTCTTCAGAGAAGATGCAAAGAGGAGAAAAACTTCCAATTGGCCACCTTAACCCTTTATCATAGTTGGACTCACTTGTGTATGTAGATCAAGGGTCAGTGAGCTTACAAAACATATTTTGTGTTCCAATAATTAGTGCTAAAGGTATTCAAATGACAGGGTGCCCAAATTTATGCACCTGCCTAATTTTGTTTGAATAATTACTGCACACTTTCTGTGAAACCTATAAACTTAATTTCACTTCTCAAATATCACGGTGTTCATCTGCTATATGATATATTTACCTGAAATTGCTGAGCTGGACAACCAATGATTTATAAAAATCATGAAAATTATCAGGGGTGCCCAAACGTTTTCAAATCAAGAGATCTTTGTAGGTCATTGTTAGACCCTGACACCTGCCATGTTTTGGTAAATACATGTTAAATAAATGTTTATGCAGCTACAAGTATGAATCAACCAATCCACATCTTCCAGTTGTTTTTCCAGGTGGATGTTGTTTTGTGCAAAAAGCTCGTCTGGCCAAAAGTCTTTCTTTTGTGAGTTAAATATTTTAAATATTCTCCTAGAGTTGGTGGAGTCATTTCCAGCTCAGGGAATTTATCTTTTTAAATAAGCTTAGTGTAAATACAGGCAGATTAAATATAAGAGTATGATTTTGACTTACATAACAACACATCAGTCACATTAAGAAGCAGTAGTTCAAACAAATTACCCCTTTAATGTGATTTAGCAGTAACAACTAACTCTGTGTCAAAAATATTCATCCGGTGTAACCCAAGTTTCAGTAAGACAGAGTGCATGTAAGCGTTCATCAGTGATCATTAGGTTGCCAATCACTGCTTTGCTTGTAAGTGATCTAATGTTAAGCAATCCTAGCTCCAGTTTAAAGTTGTTGTTTCTGCCGGAGCGATCTGTGTTTAAGCTATGTGATTATTAAAACAGACTCTTTGAGTGGAATTACATTTAGGACAGCTGCGGTTACAGACACAGTTTCAATATCGTGAGTTCCGGCTATACATGGCTACCAGCAGACAGTTGGTTAAGACTGACCGTCTGCTGCCTGACCCCAGCTCTGGATAGTCAGTCCCTAACTTACACTGCCATAAGTCATTGGGCAACATTGCAGGAGATGACAGCAGCACCCATGAATGGGATGGACACCGTATCGTCCTAAAAGGCCAGACTTGCATTTAAAAGTTGTCTAATTATCTATAAAGCCCACGTTGTTTTCAGAGCACCACTCGGACAGCCAGTGATTCGGCGACCGTAAGCCGCTGTAGGCATCACCACATTGGGATGGGACCAGAGCATACTACATTGCATTGAACACTGCCTTTGTAACTCTAACCACCTCTACAAAATTAGCCTCAGTTACCTCTGACTGGGGAAGGCATATATCATTAGCCCCTACACGAACCACTATCCTACAGAATCTACGACTATGGAGCTCAATAAGACACTCTATAATGTCTGGTACTCTGGCTCCAGAAAAACATGTACTGCTAGCTGCTGATGTACATATAGAGGTAGCTAATTTCACATGTCTTAAAATACAGTCACCAGGACCTGAGCCCTGCAACAGGCGGCTCAGTGAGTGTTTCACTGAAGAGCATAAACCTGTTTGACATGTGAACAAGTAAAAAGTGGCGCTCTGGTGGGCTAGCCTTATGACTTTGTTGCCGAACCGTCACCCACTTGCCCTGCTGGAATATGGGAACTGACTACTCCTGTGGCATCCAGATCTTCTAAGCTAGAAGCTGAGCTAGCATTCACCAATACCTTTATACGTGCCTCGAAAACTACAATCTTCTCCATCAGACTAGATAGAACCCTACACCTTTCACAAATGAAATTTACAATAATGACGGAGGCAGAAAAGCTATACACTTTCCTGCTGTAGCCACAGTCTAAAAAGAGACCCCATCCTAAACCTTATAATTGCTGTAATGTTCAAACATTTTGGAGAGTCATTCAAATAAAAATATGACTGAATTGCAAACTGATGTCTGTGTCAGCTTTTGAAGTTTTTCCTTTTGTAAAGATAACACAAAAATTAACATTCAAAAATAAAACAGTGAAATATTTGAGAGGAAGTGTCGTAACCTCCTAAAATCCCAGTAACTTTGGAGCATTACATACTTGAATCCTCACACCTCCTCATTTTTATAATACAGTACAAGCTCACTAGATGATTGTTCCAACCATGCAATTAACACAAATAAGGCCAGATTTAAGGTGCAACAGGGAATTAGTAAGTCATTTTGAGTTATCTAAGTAATCCAAGTAAGCCATCAAAGTTACCTCAGACTACACCATCGTTTCTTTTCTCATTGCACCATAATAGTTAACATTAAAGGGTTTACACATGAACAGATTCATTTCTACAGCATCATCCTTAATGCACTAAAACTATCAATACTAGTGTTGTTACTGAGGTTTTTACTGTATTCTAAAAGTAAGGAGTGTAAGCATGGATATTGAGAAGGTTTTTTGTTATCATTGACAGAAAAAGGAAAAGGGTCATCCACTTTAGAACTGGAAATATTAAACTGTTCACTGTTTCAAACCAATTACTGTAGTTACTTTTGATTTCTGCAGACAGTTTGTTCTTCCAAACTCACCTCTTGATGACTGACTTAATGAATGCTTAATTCATTTATTGCTTCATATTAGAATGTGATGGCATTCGGATGACAGAAGATAAAAATTATTAGTTTGCCTGAGGTTCAGATATGCAAGGTCTTTATTTATTTTATTTAATTATCTTAAGACAGGCCTGATTCTATTCGATCATGAACGCTTAGTAAAACTCTGCTGATTACAAAAGTCTGGGTTTCCTGGTTCTTCAGCTCAAACATGTTCAGAGATAAAATGTCTTGGTGCCGTGACCCAGATGACATTTCTTCAGTGACGACAAATACGTTCGATGGTGTATTAGTCCCAGACACCTCCATAGTTTTGCTCTCTTTATAAGTAATGAAGAAGAAGCAGTTAGTGCTTATGTGTGTATAGTTCTCTTTTGATAATGCGGAAGACTTTTACACAGTAACCTGGGAGAAGGGAAATAGTAAAGAGTCAATCAATCAATCCTCATTTCCTAATTGTTTTACCAGGTGGATGTTGCCAAATCGTAAATACTACAAATGATTAAATACAACTTAGTGTGACATTTTTGCTTCGTTGTCTATCAGCTAGACATTTCTAGAAAACTAAGAAGATCACCATCATTACTATATGTGTCTTTGCACTGTGCTGTGCAGGTCTTGTTAAAGTCCTGAACAACCTTGTCTGCTCCCCCTGCACCTAATCTGCTTCAACTCCTGCTTCAACCAGGAGCTAATAAGGCATACAGTCCAAAACCTTATAACTTTTGCAATGTTCTAATTCATTACTGATGTACTGAAATAAAGACACGACTGAACTAGACTGAACTACAAATAAGTGTCTGCTGTGTCATATTTGAGGATATTTTAACACAGGTTTAATACAGTATAATATAAAATACAATAGATACATAGTTCAATGGAAGAGCCGTAAGATCCTGAGCTCCAGTACCTGTTACTCCCTGTTTGGTACAGCTCACTGGAGTACTGACACATGTCTGGACTGAATATAATAAACCAAATACTAATGACACATTAAACAATGTTTCCTAATCTCCTAATGTTGTTTGTCACTTGACCTCAGCTTTCATCTTAAGAGCCACGATTCATGAGTTGCATCACTCTTGTTGTGTCAGCACACATCAAAAGCATCTCAATAACTCATGAAATTTTTATATACAAGTCACCTATGCTCTCCTGCTGCTGATTGGTTGATTTCAGACCAGACATTTCTTTAAAAGCCAAGTCTCAGTGAAGCTGTATCAGACAGGCAGATATCTTCAAATCGTTTACCTGCATCTAAAGGTAAGTGTGAATATTGTTTCATTCAGTATTTTCACTTGGACTTTTGTGTTATTTAAATGTACATTACTAAGTTTGTATGGTAAAAATCATGCTTTGCTTTCAATCTGTTAGAAATCTCAAGCAAACCATGAAGATCACGCTCATTGCTGGGTGTCTCATTGCCCTGTGCTGTGCAGTTCTTGTAAGTCCTGAACTTTTTACTCCACATCTAAGTTCACTCAAAGTGTGACTTGATAAATACGGCAGTCCTTTTAAATTATCCACCAGATATTATAATGAATGTCTTTTTTTCAGGCTGAAGATGAGCATGAACTGGAGAAGCGTTCATCAAGTGGTGAGGTAGGTAGCACTGCTTGATCTGTCTGCACACAACAAATGCAGTGTTAGACCTTGTTTGTGCTGTGCTAACTGTGTGCATCTGTATTTTCTCAGTCCTACGGCAGAGGATACTTTCCCATGTACAACAACAACGGTGGCGGCGGCGGCGGCTTTACCAACATTTTCAGTACACTGCTGGGCGTTTTGCTAGCACGACTGATTCCCCCTCCAGCTTAGATAATAAGCCACCCAGTCCTATTACTGCTGTAATGTTCTACTGCATTACTGGTGACATTCTGAAATAAAGATATAGCTAAGTTGCAAACTAATTTCTGCCTCATGTCATATTTTATAGGAGAATTGTTCATATTTAAAGATAATAAGAAATATCCTTGAAACCTCCAGCTTGAACCAGCTTAGAGTCATGTTTTATATACAAATGGAAACTGAAATGTCAAATACAACAAATATGTCAGTGGAAGAGTCTTAACACCCTAAAGTCTACACATTTGCACAGTTACACAGTTTCCTCTTGTCACTCTTATAATACACTGAAAAGCCAAATCAAGAAATAGAACCTGCTAACATGATGCTGCCAGATCAGCTCTGACCCACATAGGACTGGTCAAGAACGCTTATGGTATCCGACAGCAAGGTCCGACTCCTCCCTATGTGGACATGCTGTCTATGTATCCAAATTCTTTAAAGCACATTTATAGATTCCACAGTCCCTTCTTAAACAAAAAGGAGATCGTGCCTTTGCTGTCACTGCACCAAGACTTTGGAATGGCCTCCCAAGTGACATCAAAGATGCTCCATCTCTGGCTGTTTTTAAAAAAAAAATTTATTGTTTAGCATTCAGCAGCTATTCAACTGTAGATCTGTGGACTGAGGACTATACGGTATTTGGTTAATGTATGGTTGGGATGCTTGGATCGTGGAACTCTGTTTTGTGTTTCATTGTAAAGCACTTTAGTTTTAAAGGTGCTATATAAATAAAAACTACTTACTATATGAAGTTTGGATCAAATGATTTCATATTTTAAAGTTTGTATAAAATGTAAGAGTTACTGTTGTTGTTTTCAGTGTATAAATCCTGTAATCCTTTTTGCAATATAGCTGTTTAAAGAATTTGCTCCTTCTACTCTTATGTCTTTGAGCATGTCTACAACTTATAGACATCTGTATAAATGTGGACAAAGACAGCTTAACTTTTTCAGCTGCAGAAATGCTGAAACAATCCTTACTATATTAAGTTTCATGCTGATTGGTTAACTGTAGACTGAAAATATCTTTAAAAATCAGATTCCAAAGCACTAGTAGGGTTGTATCATACCGACATACAGTCATTTTACCTACATTTGAAGTCAAGAGAGATGATTTTCTGGTTGAATATTTAATTAAAACCTTTGTTTTATTTTAAAAGTCCTGTAAACTATTATTACTACATTTGCACAGTGACATTTATGCTTTGTTTTCTATCTGTTAGAAATACCAAGCAAATATGAAGATCACACTCACTGCAGTGGAATGTGTTTTTTTTTTTCTTTACTACTTCTACAAAATAACCTTCTCAATGTCCTGCTACCATTTCTACTCGCACAGTTGATTCCTGCTTCAGCCATGGGCTAAAAGCATGGCCAATCCTAAACTGGTAATATTTAACAGGGGTCACACCTGGCACTGCAGGGTCTGAGTCCCTCTCGGCGTAGTGTGTTACTGATGGTAGCCTTTGTTATTTTGGTCCCAGCTCTCTGCAGGTCATTCATCAGGTCCCTCTGTGTAGTTCTGGGATTTTTGCTCATCGTTCTCATGATCATTTTGACCCCACGGGATGAGATCTTGCGTGGGGCCCCAGATCAAGATTATCAATGGTCTTGAATGTCTTCCATTTTCTTACAATTGCTTCCACAGTTGATTTATTCACACCAACCTGCTTGCCTATTGTAGATTCACTCTTTCCAGCCTGGTGCAAGTCTACAATTTTCTTCCTGGTGTCCTCCTACAGCTCTTTTGTCTTGGCCATGGTTGAGTTTGTAGTCTGACTGTTTGAGGCTGTGGACAGGTGTCTTTTATACAGATAACGAGGTCAAACAGGTGCCATTAATACAGGTAACGAGTGGAGGACAGAAGAGCTTCTTAAAGAAGAAGTTACAGGTCTGTGAGACCCAGAAATATTGCTTGTTTTTGGGTGACCAAATACTTATTTTCCACCATGATTTCAATTTGTCTATCATAGTTGAAGTGTAAACTAGATGAAAAATTACAGACCTCTTCCTATTTCTAAGCAAGCAGAATTGCACAATAAGTGGCTGACTACATACTTTTTTGCCCCACTGTATTATTATATTAAAGCAATAAGGCACGAGAGGGTGTGCATTATTGTGAATATATCACAGGAAAGAGGTGTTGTTAGGCCCGACGCCAAGCGGAGGGCCGTAACGCCTCTTTCCTGTGATATAGTCACAATAATGCACCCCCTCGAGTGCCTTATTGCTTTTATACCACAGTTCCGTTATCGTTTATCATTTATTGTTAGATTTTAAGATAAAAAGGACAGAAAAAAATGATTTTAAAAAACGTTTATCACCCTTCCGCGAGGTAAAATAGTTCCATTCTATCGTTACCTCGCGGCATTAAAGTCTAGGAACAGAATTACCCATAACTGTTTATTATGCAGACAATAAACACAAATATATTGATTGATAAGTTTTAATTTATTAAAGATAAAGTTTATTTACACTCAGCAAATAAAATTGGTCAGGTTTACAA
Organism: Ancistrus triradiatus; assembly: GCA_025084515.1. Lineage (NCBI taxonomy): Eukaryota > Metazoa > Chordata > Actinopteri > Siluriformes > Loricariidae > Ancistrus > Ancistrus triradiatus. The sequence goes on along the minus strand of JAJAGP010000596.1, from coordinate 5,644 downwards.
GGCAAGCTGTTACTAAGATCCACTATTCTACCGACTGAAGCAAATCGGGGTGAGATCCCGGTGTTCTAACCAAAGTCTAGGATCCCGTTTGATTAGTGATTATAAATTTGTATGATGAAGCTCTTAATGTTAATCTTATCAGTCAGAAATGTAAGAGCAGAGTTACAGAGTATCAGCAGCTTCTCTGGGTTAGAGCTGGACTTACAGATAGCCGCGCATGGTGTTTAATGAAAGATGCAGAGTTTAAGTCCAGCAAACAACGTCTTTATGAGGGATGGAGCTGATTCAGGTCATTTTTGTTGATGGGACCAAAACTGATCTTCAGTCTCGTTGCTCATCAGTCGAGCTGTGAATCCATTAAGAGCGCAGGAGACAATTGATTAAAGTACTGACTTCGTTTCGCTTTTCCAGCGCTTCCAAATCCTAAAGGTGATAAACCTTTGGCTCAGGTGGTCATTAATAGCTTCATCTTCCAAATTCATATCGTTTTCAAAACCAATAGATTTTATAAAGTAATAACTTTCATTTCGGCAGTGTTTTACTCGTTATAACTTGGCTGCTTTTTCTGGCCGGCGTCGGTGCCAGGTTACGTGTGTGCCGCGGATTAATACTTATAGAGCGTCGGTCACAGTGCCGTTATGGTCAATAATGTCACGGCGGAAGACGTCTCTCAGATTGCGGGTCAGGACTAACTGTGGTATAATATGTAATACATGTGTCTGAGGATTGTGGCTGTCATTGAAATGATTGTTATTACTTATATTCATATGTTTGGGTCAGTGACATTTCTGATACACAGAAATAAACTTTATTTTAGCCATTTTTGCAGACATGACATTTAAAAGTATCTATCCGTTTTGGTTTTATATACAGAATTTTCTATATTTCTGCATAAATATGACTTAAAACATCATCAGATTTTCACACAAGTCCTAAAAGTAGATAAAGATCCAAAATTACATATTAGTGAGTGGCAAAAGTATGTGAACCTCTAGGATTAGCAGTTCATTTGAAGGTGAAATTAGAGTCAGGTGTTTTCAATCAATGGGATGACAATCAGGTGTGAGTGGGCACCCTGTTTTATTTAAAGAACAGGAATCTATCAAAGTCTGTTCTTCACAACACGTTTGTGGAAGTGTATCATGGCATGAACAAAGGATATTTCTGAGGACCTCAGACAAAGAGTTGTTGATGATCATCAGCCTGGAAAAGGTTACAAAGCCATCTCTCAAGAGTTTTGACTGCACCAATTGTTACCCTCCCCAGAAGTGGTCCACCAACAAAGATCACTCCAAGAGGAAAGTGTGTAATAGTTGACAAGGTTGCAAAAGGCCCCAGGGGAACGTCTAAGCAACTGAAGACCTCTCTCACATTGGCTAATGTTAATGTTCATGAGTCCACCATCAGGAGAACACTGAACAACAATGGTGTGCATGGCAGCGTTGCAAGGAGAAAGCTACTGCTCTTCAAAAAAAACATTGCTGTTGGTCTACAGTTTGCTAAAGACACCGTGGAAGAATGGACTATTGGAAGAATGTTTTGTGGACGGATAAAACCAAAAGACAAATAGATACTGAAAGCACAGGTTCACATATTTTTGCCACTCACTAATGAATAATATCGGATTATTTTCCTCAATAAACAAATGACCAAGTATAATATTTTTGTCTCAATTGTTTAACTGGGTTCTCTTGATCTATTTAAAAAAAAAATCTGATGATGTTTTAGGTCATATTTATGCAGAAATGTAAAAAATTCTAAAGCGTTCACAAACTTTCAAGCACCACTGTACACAAATCAATCTGGACCGTTTACAGTTATGTCATGTTGAAAGACAGAACCTTTTTTAAGAAACAACCAAACAGTTTTAAAAATACCTTAATTTAGCTTAATTTGGCCATAGACATTCAAATCATGGTCAACCTGGTTCAATTGAGGTCAGGATGGTAGAAATATTTAAATCGTGACCAAGAAATTACCTCTACGACGTCTCACACAATGTATTTCATTATTAATGATAAATAATATGATGTGATAAAAAAAAATATTGCACCAAAGTTTGAATTCCAACAGTTCGACTGTCAATGGTGATCAGGATTGACCATCTGAGGGAACCCCTACGAGAAACGTGGAAGACGTGGAGAAGAACATTTACAGTTGGATTAATATCATTATTAAAAGTAGTAAACAAACGAATATAAAACAAATTTGAAATGACTGTAATTAAATTTTATATGAATTTATGATTTGGAAACACTGGTCACTGACCCATAGCTTCTTTATTACTCATAGAAATGAGTAATTATGTTAATAATTAATTGATTTAAAATTATTGCATTACAATTGAATTTAATACCAACTGTTTCATTTTTTCAGCTCTGACTTCACTAAATATATTTTGTGCAGTTCTTGTTAAAGTTCTGAACAGTCTAGTCTGCTCCCCCTGCTCCTAATCTGCTTCAACTCCTGCTTCAACCAGGAGCTAATAAGGCATACAGTCCAAAACCTTATAACTGTTGTCATGTTCTAATTCATTACTGATGTATTGAAATAAAGACATGACTGAACTACAAATAGGTGTCTGCTGTGTCATATTTCAGAATATTTTAACACAGGTTTAATACAGTATAATATAAAATACAATAGATAAGTATTTCAATGGAAGAGCCATAAGATCCTGAGCTCCAGTACCTGTTACTCCCTGTTTGGTACAGCTCACTGGAGTACTGACACATGTCCGGACTGAACACAATAAACCAAATACTAATGACACGTTAAACGATGTTTCCTAATTTCCTAATGTTGTTTGTCACTTGACCTCAGCTTTCAACTTAAAAGCCAGGATTCGTGAGTTGCATCACTCATGTTGTGTCAGCACACATCAAAAGCATCTCAATAACTCATGAAATTTTTTATATAAGTCATCTATGCTTTGCTGCTGCTGATTGGTTGTATTTAGAAAGGACATTTCTTTAAAAGCCGGGTCTCAGCACTAGTGAAGCTGTATCATACCTGTGGAAATCTTCAGACCTTTGACCTGCATCTAAAGGTAAGTGTGAATATTGGTTCATTCAATAAATTGACTTGAACTTTTGTGTTATTTAAACGTACATTAAGTTTGTATGGTAAAAATTGTTCTTTGCTTTCTATCTGTTAGAAATCTCAAGCAAACCATGAAGATCAGTCTCATTGCTGTGTGTCTCATTTCTCTGTGCTGTGCAGTTCTTGTAAGTCCTGAACTTTTTACTCCACGTCTAAGTTCACTCAGAGTGTGATTTGAGATATATATATATGGCAGTCCTTTTAAATTATCCACCAGATTTTAAGATTAATGTCATTTTTACAGGCTGAAGATGAGCATGAACTGGAGAAGCCCTTATCAAGTGCTGAGGTAGGTAGCACTGCTTGATCTGTCTCCATACAACAAAAGCAGATTTAGACCTCGTTTGTGCTGTGCTAACTGTGAGCATCTGTATTTTCTCAGTCCTACGGCGGAGGATTCTTTCCCTTCAGCAACAACGGCAACAACACAATCAATGTTTTAGATACACTAACGGGTTTTTTGCTAGCACGGCTGATTCCTGGTCCACCTAGTGACCAATGAGACACAAAGTGCTATTACTGCTGTAATGTTCTACTGCATTACTGGTGATAATTTGAAATAAAAATATAGCTAAGTTGAAAACTGATTTCTGTCTCATGTCATATTTTGTAAGAGAATCATTCATATCTAAAGATAATAAGAAAAATGCCTAAAACTTCCAGCTTGAAGTCATGTCTGACTCATGCTGTAGATGAAAAATGGAAGTGAAATGTCAAATACAGCAAAGTGGCAATGGAAGAGTCTTAAGACCCTAAACTCTACACATTTACACAGTTACACATTTTCTTTTCTCAATCTTATAATACACTGAGAAGCCAAACCAAGATGATGCCGGTCATCTGAATGCTGCTAAAAGAGATCTTTGTAGGTCATTGTTAAACCCTGACACCTGTCATTTTTTGTTAAATACATGTTAAACAAATGTTCATGTAGCTACAAGTAGTTGGAGACACTTGTTTTTCCAGCACATCCCACTACTGTTTCAGTTGGATTGAGATCTGGATCATTTGGGCCAGGGCAATACATTAAACTGTTTTTCGTATTTAGCTCCTTATTGTGCTGTAGGTCTTTGTTAGACCCTGACACTAGCCATGTTTCATTAAATACATAATTTAAGCTATTGATTATGCACCTACTGAGATTTGACTGTATTGTAAAGTAAGGAGTGTAAGCATGGATATTGAGAAGGGTTTTGTTATCATTGATAGAAAAGGAAAAGGATCATCCACTGTAGAACTGGAAATATTAAGCTGTTCTCTGTTTCAAGCCAAGTACGGTAGTTACTTTTGTTTTCTGCAGACAGTTTGTTCTTCCAAACTCACCTCTTGATGACTGACTTATTATTCCTTCATTTATTGCTTCATATTAGAATCTGATAGGATTAGGATTACAGAAGTGGGGAAAAAAAAACTTTAAAAAATTATAAATATATATTATTAGGCTGCCTCTGTAAAGCCCACTTCTTATATATTTGTCTGTTTGGAATGCTCCACTCTAAGAAGTTTCTGCTTAAAATGCCTGAGTTTACTTGAGGTTCAGATGTTGTGTAAGGTGTCCGTTTAATTATGATTCTGAGGTGTGAGAAATACAAATTAAGACAGTTTGCTCCCCCTGCTTCTAACTTGTTTTAACTCCTGCTTCAACCGGGAGCTAATAAGGCATATAGTCCAGAACTTTATAACTGCTGCAATGTTCTAATTCATTACTGATGTACTGAAAAAAAAGGCATGACTGAATTTCAAATACAGTGGGGCAAAAAAGTATTTAGTCAGCCACTGATTGTGCAAGTTCTCCTACTTAGAAAGATAAGAGAGGTCTGTAATTTTCATTATAAGTACACTTCAACTATAAGAGATAAAATTAGGGAAAAAAATCCAGGAAATCCCATTGTAGGGTTTTTAAAGAATTTAATAGTAAATCATGGTGGAAAATAAGTATTAGGTCACCCAAAAACAAGCAAGATTTCTGGCTCTCACAGACCTGTAACGTCTTCTTTAAGAAGCTCTTCTGTCCTCCACTTGTTGCCTGTATTAATGGCACCTGTTTGACCTCGTTATCTGTATAAAAGACACCTGCCCACAGCCTCAAACAGTCAGACTCCAAACTCAACCATGGCCAAGACCAAAGAGCTGTTGAAGGACACCAGGAAGAAAATTGTAGACCTGCACCAGGCTGGAAAGAGTGAATCTACAATAGGCAAGCAGGTTAGTGTGAATAAATTAACTGTGGGAGCAATTGTAAGAAAATGGAAGCCATACAAAATAATTAATAATCTCCCTCGATCTGGGGCTCCACACACTCATCTCCTGGGGTCAAAATGATCATGAGAAAGGTGAGCAAAAATCCCAGAACTACACAGAGGGACCTGATGAATGACCTGCAGAGAGCTGGGACCAAAATAACAAAGGCTACCATCAGTAACACACTACACCGAGAGGGACTCAGATCCTGCAGTGCCAGGCGTGCCCCCCTGCTTAAGCCAGTACATGTCCAGGCCCGTCTGAAGTTTGCCAGAAAGCATATGGATGATCCAGAAAAGGA
>JAJAGP010000595.1:337500-349039 GCA_025084515.1 Ancistrus triradiatus | reverse complement strand
GCTGGATAGAATATTGACCTGGTTGCTTGGCAGAAAAACTTTCACTATAGAAGGCGAGTGAGAAAGTGAAAGTACTTCTTTCAAGTAGTGTGTGAGTGTAGTTGTGTATTTGGGGACTTTATAACCCCCAAAATGCTCCCATCGTCTGCAAATCCCTTACCGTATCACTTGGATCTGGGTTGCTGCCCGTCTTTGCCCGCCTTCTCACTCTGTGTGATGACAAAACACTTGTGTCTAAACTTCCCCATGTTGTATTATGGAAATTTGGCTTCTTTTTTCATTTCATATTTATACCCCCAGCATGAACGGCTGTTGATGATCCTTGTTGTCGCCACTAGATGGGAGCATTTAATCATCTTTTTGTTCTGTACCCTATTTGTAGCGTTACGAGACGGTGCTACCCAATGAGCCACCGTCTCATCCCTGAGTTTGCTTGATATATGTGAATGTGGAAACTTGTCTATCTGGAGAAAACGCACACAGAAACAAGGAGAACATGCAAACCCCACACAAGTAGCACTCCGGCTGGGACTCAAACCCGGGTCCCTGAAGCTGTGAGACGGCGTCTCTAATCACCGCTCCGCTGTGCCGCCCTGTCTGTCTAATTATGCATCTATCTAGCTGTCTATCTGGGCTTAATTAGATCACAGCGCCCCCTGCCTTGACTGGAGCTGACTGTAGCCTTGGTGTCTCCTAATCAGTAAGTCTTATCGTTAAGGTAGGTGTGTGTGTGTGTGTGTGTGTGTGTGTGTGTGTGTGTGTGTGTGTGTGTGTGTGTGTGTGAGCACCCCCTACCATTGCTGTGATTAACCCTGTGACCCCCAGTGACTGTTATATGGACTTGTACTCTTTGTTCATTCATTTGACCCCCAAATCCCCAGCGTATGTAATCATAACCGGCCTGCAGGAGGATCTGAACGTCCTGTTTGTGGTTCTGCCTGATCAGGGATGCATACGTGTGTATAAGTGCATGCATGCGAGTGTGTGAGACGGACAGAGTGATGTCTCCGTTCAGTTCAGTTAAGCGTGACCATCTTGGTATGCTGCTCTGCTTCTTTTCATCTCTTTCCTACTTCCTCTGCTTCTGGAGCTTTGATGGCGTGCCACGCTTCTCTCACACTGGAGGTCTTTTCATAGATGCCACCTGTCAGGAAGGGGAGGTGGAGGGGTGGTGGTTGCAGGCAGAGGATTCACAGATGAGACAGGTGTGTGTCTGTGTGTCTATGTGTGTGTGTGTCTTAATAGAAAACATAGTGAGACGTTGCATCGGTTTCTGAGGCTGCACTGTTCTGTTCTACAGAAAAAACGAACTCTGTCTGGCTGATATTTGTCTGTCTGCCTGTCTTCCTGTCCATTTTATCAGTTCCTCTTGCCATATCGAAGCACTTCGTAGTTCTACAACTACAGACTGTAGTCCATCTGTTTCTCTGCATACTTTGTTCGTCCCCTTTACTCTGTTCTCTAATGGTCAGGACCCTCACAGGACCAGCACAGATCGGATCATTCTGACGTAGCGGTGGTGTGTTATCGTGTGTTGTGCTGGTGCGAGTGGATCAGACACAGCAGTGCTGCTGGAGTTTGTAAACACCTCAGTGTCACTGCTGTACTGAAAATAGTCCACTTACCAAAAGTGTCCAGCCACCAGCATCCTGTAGGCAGCGTAATGTGAGCACTGATGAAGGATTAGAGCAGTGTTTCCCAAACTTTTTTCCTTGGAGCCCCACCTGCGAGTATCTATGGAAGGCTGCGCCCCCAGCCCCCACACACACAGACCAAAAGAATAAAGTGATTCATTGCAAATCGTTATTGGCAAATATGAACATAAATTATAGCCTTTTTCCTTTTTCTGCTGGGATCCATTTATAGTTTTGTTTTTCAATTTGGCTCCTTTTCAAACAATGTCATACACACTTCATGCAAAGTCAAACAAGCAATTTTATATACAGATTTTTTTCCAGTAAGTACGTTATTTAAATTCTGTTCAACTGGCTCCCCATGTGATGTTTGACGCCCCCCGAGGGGGGCCCGGACCCCGGGTTGGGAACCATGAGATTAGAGGATGGCAAACACAATCTGTGCAACAACAGATGAGCTCCTGTCTCTGACTTTACATCTAGAGGTGGAGCAATAAGTTAGATATGTCTAAAAGAGTGTACAATGAGTGAACACAGTGTTTAAAACCTCCAGCAGCACTGCTGTGATCCGCTCGTACCAGCAAACACCTAGTCCACCACCTAAATAGTACCTGATCTGTGCTGGTCCTGTGGGGGTTTCTCTAAATACAAAGTATGTAGAGAAACAGATGGACTACAATCTTAATTACAGAACTACAAAGTGCTCCTATATGGTAAGTGGAGCTGATAAAATGGACGTTTCAGTCTCGGGGGAAGAATTTTATGTCCATAATTGAATTCATAACTAATTGAGCCAGAATATATTTGGAATAAATTCCAGACAAGATCTGTACCTGCAGTTTTACCTTTAGAAACGTGCATGAAGCACAACCTTATTTGTATGCCTTTGAGATAGGGTGTGAGGGTGTGTGGGTGTGTGTGTGTGTGTGTGTGTGTGTGTGTGTGTGTGTGTGTGTGTGTGTGTGTGTGTGTGTGTGAGGAGCACCGGATCTGGCTGCATCAGGGTCTCATCCTCCTCCACGGGGCCACAAAGACCTCGTTGATGCTGTGCTGAGAGCCTGGTATTATGAGGGTTACAGGGATAAATAACTCTCCTGTCCACGCCTCGAACCCACTGCCAGTCCAGCTGCACATACACACACACACACATGGGTACACCCATGCCCCCAGCCAAAAGCAGCGTCGGATGCGGGCACATCACGGCCCCAGAGAGTTCGATGGGTGAATATAAAAGTCATGAGGGATGGAGAGATGCAGGAAGAGAGAGAGAGAGAGAGAGAGAGAGAGAGAGCGCTGCAGTGATTAACATTTGCTCTGACTGGCTTTTTGTGTAATATTCGTAGACAGTCTTTTGTGTACATGTGTGGGTATAAGTGTGATATAAAAGCACATGTATTCCCGTCTGTTAATTGCTTCTTCAAGGAGAAAATAATTGTACACTTACAGCTGACATAATCTTACAATCCAAGCAGTTGTGAGTTAAGGGCTAGTGACCCACAGTCCTCAGTGTTTGATAGTCTGGATTAGTAATCAAAGGCGTTTGGACCTTTATCCTTTGCCTCGCCTCATTGTAAGTTGCATGGACGAATGCATCCAAATGCATGAAATATATAATACTGCACAAAAGTCTTAGGCCACCAATTTCACTCCATAATCCTCTTTTCCACTGACCTTCCTTCCCTATTCCTGTTCTGAAAAAGTGGTTTCTTGGCTGCTACCCTTCCAATATGACCTCTGCATACCAATTTCCTTTATTTTCTGGTTGTATTCTAGATAAGAGATTGAGAAATAATTATCCGTTGTCATTACACCACTGCTAAAACATTGGAATATCTAACCTAATGGTGTCCTAAGTACTGTATGCCCGTGGTGGATAGAAGTGGCTCGGGGATTGATGCACATCCAGACGTTGCACCCTTACCCATCTCAGTTGGTAGTTGCTCAAGATAAGGGTGCCTGCTAAGAATGAGGAGGGTGAAACACACTTAATCAAAATCCTAAATGATAAATGCTCATGTAAATGAATAAGGGCTTAAATGAATTCATCAGGTGGAAAGTAAAAACCACACCTCTTTTTTAATCCACTTAATTCCTCTACTTAATTAACCACTTAATTCCTCTTTTAGATAATCAGAGCTGCTGTAAGTCTGCATTCTGCTCCAGGAAAAATGGTAATAAAGCATTTTAAGATTTCTTAAGACTTTAAAGCATTACGTTTGAGGTTGTGTAGTGTCCTCTAGGCAGACCAGACCGCAGGACCTGCCTGATCGGATACAACCGAGCAGTAAAATCTCATAAGTATGCAGTTAAGTGGACAGGTGCTACTCTGTCACTCCTGCCCTCCCCTAACCACTGTTTTAGTGCCCCTGAGCAAGACACTTGACCCCGAAAGACCTAGTGCTGTTCCAACACGCCGCCTCCTATCCTTCTTAAAGGGAAAAGATGACTGAACATGTATCTTAGCAAGGTGGTTATAGAGCAGACTGATTTAGTACTGTACTATCTAAGCATCCATACTAAACATTTAAACAAGAATGAGTGTGTTTGCATGCTCTTAATAATCTGATAACTGTTACCGTGACTCAAAAATTATGATTCCAAATTTAATATTAAAAAATTGAATCTTTTTTTTTTCTCCAGTGTATACTGTGTTTCAGACTCTCAGTGTTCGATAGCTGCTTTGCTGCCTTTAATTCCACGGCACATTTAATTCTGGGGTTGCCAGAACTGTGACAAAAAAACCGTCACAGTCAATGGAAAAAGAGCCCAAATACCCAAGGCTTTAGAATAGGCAGACCTGGCAACCATATCGTCTTAAGAAATGGTGTAACTGGTATACATGCACTGAGAGATCGGGTTTGAGTATGGAGGCCTCGTGGAGCCTTTACTGTGGAGCGACACACTGCCCCAACTGCTGGTGTGATGATTTGGGGAGTCATCAAATATGACATTCGGTCACCAATAGTAGTGATACAAGGGACACTAACAGCTCAGGGTTATGTGCAGGACATACTGCAGCCACATGTTGCCTCTCATGGCAGGGCGTCCACCTGGCATTTTTCAGAAGGATAATGCTCGCCCACACACAGTCTGTCAAGTTTAAATACTTCCTTGGCCTGCCCGGTTGCCAGATTTATCACCAATCAAGCATTTATGGACTCAGCTGGGATGCCAGGTTTGTCAGCCTACAAGTGTGCAGGAACTACAGGTGCAGCTGTGAGCAGTTATCAATCTCTCACCAAGAGGTACATTACCCAAAAGTAGCATCTGAGAGACTTTTTATAGACATCAGGGGAAGCACTTTTACGCCCTCTTGTGGCAAGACCCAACATCTAATCAGACCTCGCGTGTAATTATTACATATCTGTCTGAGACAGAATTGCATGAAGAGTTTTTCTGCAATCCAACATTTCTATCTGGGTGCATTATTTTTTTGTCAATGAGTATACTTCAGTATAATGAAGACACACACATAAGCTTGTAGTTTTTGTGTACTTTACTTGTACTTTTGAGCAGAGGTACCTGAACTTTTGCATAAGAATGAAATGGTTGGGTAATTTAGCGCCGGGTAGAGGTGTAGTGAAGATCGACCCGTGATCAGGGCGGATGAAACAAGCGACGTTAAGAGCAAGTGAGGCGTTCACACCTTTCACACGAATACTTGCACATCACACACTTTGACCCTTTTCTCCACCCAGATTCGAACCGACAACTGAACGGGTTATTCATGCGGCCTTACCTGCGAGCATCACGTAATGAAAGGATCTATAATTAGGAAGCTGTAGGAGTGCGTATTGCAGGTGAATGTGAGCAGTATTGCAGATCAGACCTGAGCTTTGTTTGCCCCTAATGGCCTATCAAGGGGCGAGTCTGAATAAGAAAATGAGATGCCTCCAGGGAAGGGCACCAGGGGCAGGTGTGACCCCTCTGGCCGGCTGTACGAGTCTGAACCCATGATGAATTTACGAGCATGTGGACGAGGTTTATAAGTATAGAGACACACTCAGGCAACTTCTTAAAACGTCACTCATTAAAACATACCAGAAGCGTATCAGTGGGGTGTTTCACAATCCTTCTGGCCCTGCTAGTGCCCCGTAACAGACGATTTGCATCTTCCACAAGGTAGGTGGCATGAAATCACTGGTGATCCAGTTTCAGCCTCTTAAATCTTCACTGGGCCTCATAAGACCGTTACAAACAGGCACTGAACTCATTGGGAGGAAAGTGGATCACTAACCAGAAGGTAGAGGGTTAGGAAATCGGGTGACTGGTATACATGCTATGAGTAATCCGATTACTGGAATTAAATCCAAGTCTCTTTATCTGATTTCTAGATTGGAGTATGCTGTATACATGACCACTTGAATAATCAGATAACTACAAAATCCAGACTATGATCGGATTATTAAGTGCATGCAAATGCACTCAATGTGGGGCCCTGCCATAAGGCTCTTGGATTGGACCTTGGTAAATCTGTATCAGTTGTAATTCACTCTGAATAAGAGCGTCTGCTAACTTAATGTCATCTCTGGTCATGTTATCGAGTCAGTGTGGCTGGCAGCGCTGTGTGTGCTTAGATTAATACTATGGAAACTCGTTAGGAATTAAATGTAGGAGGTGGGGACCTGCATTCAGCATCAAAAGAAAGGCTAACCACAGGAGAGAGGAGGACGGAGGGAGTAGGAGGAGGTGAGGGATGTTTCACTTGTTCAGTTCAACCGCTCACCGGTTTGTTTATGAGATTTTCAATTGTGTTTTGACTGCCACTTAGTCAATTAAATAGTCTCTCTCTATAGTGAAATACTAATGAGGTAGTAGGGATACTAATGAGGGCGTAGAGATCTATTTCGGACACAGCCGTGTCGTCAGCATACAAGCTCTTCAGAGTGTGTTGTCTTAAATCATAAAGCAGTGGAGGAACAGCTCTGAAAACTTGGAACAACAAATTTAATAAATTTAATGTCGCCCCGCTGAATATGCGGAATTTGACAAAGCTAAGAAAGGCAAGGCTACAGCTAAAGCTACAAGCCAGCAGCCCCTGCTATTTTTCTTTAGCAATGAAAAAGTTTCCATTAAAACAAAAGTTAAAGATTTTTTTTCGGTATACTGTCATTTATAATCCTCATATGAACAGTCATATGCAAAATAAAAAAACGGCAATCAGAATCAGCCAAGAAAATTTCATTGCTTCTGTAGTATAAACGACAAATCTTGATGCTACAAACGAAACCACAGACAAATGGACTGACAATGAAGCCCAGGCTTTAATGAGCCTGTATGCGAAGGAGGAGGATTTTGAGTCGTCTAACGTCTCACTGGCACCAAAATAGGCCCTGTAATCGAATGTAGTTCTCGGGAGAAATCCACTGGCCATAGTTCCTACCAAATTAGTCCCTTGAACTTATGTAGCTCCTGTGGTTTGTAGGTAAGGACAGATGCTGGAAATAGCAGTTTCAGTTCCTTAGGACCTTGGTTTGAATCATGGACTGGGCTTGCTATGTGAAGCTGGAGTGATGGACTGGAATCCTGAATGGGTACAAAGGTATAAATGGATACATTCAGAAACACATTTTCGAAAACAATACATGATGTGATGATGTGACTGTTAGACTTCAACTCATGTGGGTTTGGCATGTAGAGAATATAACATTTTTCATGTTTTAACGCCGATATTATCTGGTCAGTGCCTAGGTCTAGGGCAGCTGGAGGCCACAGCCGGGACATGGACCCAGCTCTCTGTATGTTATTATCACGCACTCACACTTTCCATGCCCACTTTAAACAGTTCATGGTCGTGGGAAGCCAGAGTCATCCTCGGACAGGGCGCCAGTCCATTGTAGGGTACATGCATATACACACATACACACAATGGGGCCCTTTAGAGACAGCATGTCTTTGGAATGTGGGAGGAACTGGGAGTAACAGGGAGGAACCCACTCAGTCATGGGGAGAACATGCAAACTGCCAGCCGTCAGGCTGTAACTCAAAGCCGGCTCTCAGGAGCTGTGAGGCGTAAGCACTGGTTTTATATTCTCTATTATTCTTTTCATGATATTACATTATCTCTAATTCATTAGTCTAGCTAATATTATATTTTATTTTAATTATTAGATTTTTTAATATGTTCTCTCTGTTGATATTTATTTAGCTTCTGTTTATATAAACTATTAAATATAAACTTATTCATTAAATAACTTTGAGGAGGTTTGGTTCTTTCAAGGTTTCTTCCTTATAACATTTAGGGATTTTCTCCTTGCCACTGTCATCCTAGGCTCAGTACTTTCATGGAAAAATCTCAAGCCATGAAACTGACGTAGGTGAGATAACAAAGTTAGTCTAATATAAATATATATATATATATATATATATTAGACTAACTTATAGGAGAAGCACAAATGTATATGTGTATATATATATATATATATATATATATATATATATATATACCTATATACCTATTTTATCATATATCATATATACCTATTTTAAAAACCAACAGCCACCGCTGGTCTCAAGTACTGATAACATCACTGGTGCACAGGAACTAATCTCTCTCCCCAAACCCCTGTGTGTGTGTGTCTGTGTGTCTGTGTGTGTGTGTGAGAGTGTGCTTCCACAAACTATGCTGGCCTCTTTGTTTTGACGGATGAGGGGCGTGTCTCTATTGTCAAGATAGATTTTCAGCTCTGACACACATTACGTTATGAACACAGTTATGGACGTGTGTGTGTGTGTGTGTGTGTGTGTGTGTGTGTGTGTGTGTGTGTGTGTGTGTGTGTGTGTGTGTTACAGCCATAGGCAAAAGTTTGGGCACCTCTGATCGAATGACTGCTTGGTTGTTTTGTGAAATGAAAATAAGTCAACTCAGATCTTACACCAATAAGTCAAGTGTGTTATGACACTATAGGGGATTGTTTTGGAGGGGGCTTAGACTTTTGCACATACTAAAATTTGTCTAATATGTGTTAAAATGTGTCAGTTTATTCCTGGAGGTTGTGTAACTTCTTTTCATGTCCAAACTCAACAAAATGTGATTTGTCCAGGGGTGTCAAAACGTTTTGGCTTGAGACTGGATGTTTGGGTGCCTTTACGAGCACAAGAGACAGCCGTGAGAAACACACACACACACACACACACACACACACACACACACACACACACACACACACACACTCGCTCTCACAATCGTTGTGTTTAAACCTCTATCACTACTGTTTAATTAACTCTCTCTCTGCACCCCTGAGTGAGAGCAAATTGTAGCGGTAAGGTGGTGTGTCTGTGTCAGATGACGGGTTGCTACTCTTTGATGTTCAGAAGTGTGGGAGCTGTAAAACACACACACACACACACACACACACACACACACACAATAACTAATCCTGATAAACGAAGTTTTCTTAGTAGATGCACAGATTCTTGATGCTTGGCGGAACATCTGATCAATCTCTGGTAAGAGCCTGCGTACATATGTGTGTTTGTGTGTGTGTGTGTGTGTGTGTGTGTGCGTGTGTGTGTTTTACTGGACATCCAGAGAGCACAACATAAAAAGTGTGTCAGCATGTAATGATGATGGAGGACACACACTTCTGGTTGTCATTCTAAAGGCTAGCAGCTGTGGCACAGACCTCATTACGCGGCGGCTGTGTGACGCTGCCATTAGCCTCTAATGAACCTTGAAAGCCCAAGTTCATATGACACGAGTTAATGGCTGCTAATCGCTGTTGGGCTGCTTTGTCTGTGAAATGTCTCATTCAAAGTTCCTGGCACACGGCTGGGTTTGTTGATTTTCTTTATGAAAATACATCCACAGAATTTGAAAAACAAAATAACGCACAAAGATAGAAATGTTGGATTTCTGTCTCATGCAGATATGAAAGTGGTTTCAGGTGTAGTCTGATTAGACACTGGATTTTACCACAAGAGGACTTAAAAGTGCTTCCCCCACTGCCCTATAAAAAGGCTCTCAGGGCTACTTTTGGGTGGTGTACCCCTTGGTCCCTCTACGATGCACTTGAAGACATTTTTCCCAGTGTACAGACTTTTGAGAGGGGGCGCATCATTGAACTGAGAGAAGCAGAATGGTCATTTCACCAAATTGCCTCCATCTATTCCATTCTGACCAAGCTGTTAGGAGGTGTTAGGAGCCGTGATTTTATGGGGGCACACACATGGTGAACAGGCTGTGGACGGTCCAGACAGAACACCAGCAGAGCTCCAACAGTTTCATTATCCACCAACCAGACACACCCCATCTCTGCCTGGACCATTTCCAGGTGCTTAGCAGAAGGAAATTTGTTGTCACGGTGCTCATTACGTGTTCTGTTGGACGCGAAAGCTGTGAACAAGAAAGCTGTACTGCTTCAGACAGGAACCGTATCATCTTTATAGATTAATCCAGGTCTGTTTGGTATTCAACAATGGTCGGGTTCAAGTATGGAGGCCTTGTGGTGAGCCCTTCAATCCTGCCTTTGCTCTGGTATGACACACTGCCCCAACTGCTGGTGTGATGATCTGTGGAGCCATCGCATACGAGAATTGGTCACCCCTAGTAGTAATATAACCACTAGGCTGCCACAGTCCCTCTTACCTCTTCCTTGGAGTGCCCGGTCACTAAATTTATCACCAATCAAGCATTTATGGGACCAGCTGGGACACCAACTTCAGCAGCCTACGATTGTGAAGGATCTACAGGCCTAAAATTTGTCACAGAGGCATATCTAGCAGTCAGTGATCTCTCACCAAGAGGTACACTTCCCAAAAGTAGATCTAAGAGCCTTTTTATAGGGCAGCGCTATAGGGGAAGCACTGTTATGCCCACTTGTGGTAAGACCCACACCTGTCATCATTTACATATCTGCCTGAGACAGAACTGCATGGAGTACTTTATTTTTTGTCAATGAGTATATTTCTGCAAAAACCGTTAACAAAACAATTAAATACTGAAACCTGACAAAGAAACACTATTAGTTCATCGGGAAAGGCCAAAAGTGGTTTGTTTAGTGATCATACAGTTAAGGTTTGGAAGTGATTAATATGTGCTCCACTTCTGCTCACCTTCCCATGATTATGTGGAAAAGGAGCAGACCTTTCCCGGGGTTTTGTTTTCTGTTTTATTGGTTGACTGGCCGAGATATCAGCATCACGGCTTAGAGATCATCAGAGCTCAGGAGTTCTGTAATGCATTTACATTTATTTATTAATGTAAAAATCACGTGAATAACCCCTTCATCCCCACAGCGCATGGTGTAATTGGGCTGATTAACCCCTCGCTATGAGCTGTATGCCTCATTACATAGCTTTATTTTCTCACATGACATCACTAGCCAGATTTCTCGCCTGATCGAATTACCTCATTACATCTGACTCACCAAAATAGGACTTGTGTGTGTGTGTGTGTGTGTGTGTGTGTGTGTGTGTGTGTGTGCATCACTGACAAATTGGCCAAAACAACCAAGAGATGCTGATCCTGGGATTAACGCTCGGGTAAGCTCAGAATGACTTAGACAGAAGGTTGTGTCTTTATCATCAACCGCTTTCGTCTGCCCTCAGTGGAAAGAAACCATCTGTTTAGATTTGATTTGATCAGATTAGTTTAGACTCCATACTTAAACTTTAGTTGCAACTGCACAGAGAATAGGTACTACAACAACGAAATGCAGTCTAGTGTCTAATCAAATGGAGTGTAAAGCCAAAAGTCAAAGTCAAACTTATTTCACCAGAGCCCTGAGTGTGTTCACATGCACTTAATAATCCGATCATAGTCTGATTTCTGCAGTTATCTGATGGTTCACGTGTAAACAGCGTACTCTGATCTAGAAACCCGATAGAGAGAGCTGGATTTCACTCCAGTAATCAGATTACTCATAGCAAGTATACCAGTTACCTGATTTCAGTCGGTTGCCAGG
>JAJAGP010000595.1:307500-335000 GCA_025084515.1 Ancistrus triradiatus | reverse complement strand
AGTATGAAAATACTGTACAATTTGTTTTTAGGCCAGTGTTCACACACACACACACACACACACACACACAGTGCATACACACTTGAGGTAAGCGATATGGCCCAATATAATATCATGATAATACACGATGTGGTTTGCAAAATTAAAATCAGTTGTCAATATAATTGAGGAGATGATATCATGATATCGATATCTAACCATTTCGCCACCCGATACCTTGGCGTACATGCCGTAGACGTCTCTATTTTTAACCTCTCTCACACTGACACACACATCCACACGCGTATACCATTTATCATACAGTACAGAAGCAAACCTGTCAGTATTTACACTGTACACACAGCAGTCAGTTTCTCCAGTCCTGATCGAAGGAATGCGACTGAAAAAGTCCCTTATCTCATCTCCCCAGTCAAAACAACATTCACGTCTCAGGCTCAGTCCAGCCGAGTCTAGCCGCCAGATCGGACCTGCCGTCTGGCCTCTCCGCGCCTGTCACCTGGCCCCCCGCCCTCCGTCTCCTCGCGCTCGCCGTCTCCTCACACTTTGGTTGCGAGAGAGTGCAGCTCCGATTTCTGGGTCTGGGCGCTGAGCGTGGACGAGGCGTAGCTGACGTGCCCGTGAACGACCTTCTTCAGGCTGAGCAGGCAGAGGCAGCGGGAGCGGAAGCGCAGGTCGAAGAAGGCGTACAGGAACGGGTTGAGGCAGCTGTTGACGTAAGCCAGGCAGGTGGCGTAGGGATGCGCCAGGAGCAAGAAGTGCAGGAAGCCGCACGAGGTCGGCGCCAGCCCCAGGTACGACAGGGCGTCCATGCTTTTCAGGACGTGGAAGGGCGTCCAGCACAGGGCGAACACCACCACCAGGGTGGTGATGATCTTCAGCAGGCGCCGCTTCTTCTGGTCCTCCTTGCGCATGTGTCCGAAGTGGCGCGCCACCGTGCAGCCGATCAGGCAGTAGCACACGGTCATGGCCAGGAACGGCAGCAGGAACCCGAGCGCTGACGAGGACAGGCTCAGGCCCGCGATCCAAAGCGACTCGTGCCGCTGGTTCAGAGTGACCAGGCTGAAGTCCATGGCGCACGTTGTGCGGTTTCCGTCGTCCACTGTCGTTCTGAAGAGCAGCGTGGGCGCAGCCAGGGTCCCGGATAGGAGCCAGATGGCACCGAGGGACACCATGACGGTGCTGCGGGAACGGAGCCTGCTGCTGCTGAGGGAGTGCACGATGGCCAGGTAGCGGTCAAAGCTCAAGCAGGTGAGGCAGAACACGCTGGCGTACATGTTCACCAGGACCACGTAGCTGCTGATCTTGCAGAGCGCCACGCCGAACGGCCAGTGGTAGCCCAGAGCGGTGTACGCTGCCCAGAGCGGCAGGGTCACCACGAAGGTCAGGTCGGCCAGGGCCAGGTTGCCGATGTAGACGTCCGCGGCGCGCCGCTTGGACTTGGCCGAGCGCCACATGGTGAAGATGACCACGCCGTTCCCGGAGAGGCCCAGGATGAAGATGAGCATGTAGAGAACCGGGATGAGCGAGTAGGATGGTTCCCACTCGGAGTAGTCGCACACCGTCTCGTTGTCTTCATAATAATCGTAGCTGTCAGGGTATTCCGTGGGATCCATTGGGTAAAGTGGTAAAATGACTAGAAAGTCCTCAAACCTTGTTTGGAAAAAGTCCTAAAGTCCAGATGTGGCTTTAAAACTAAAGCAGCAAAAGTTGCAAAAGTTGCCGGGCTGCAGTGGGGCAACTTCTTGGCTTGCCTCAATGAACAGAAGTCCCTCTGTGAAGTTCTGCACATGGGCAGCAGGACTGAGAGAGAGTGTGTGTTTAAGTGAAGGGGGGGAGAGCCACTCAGCCTATTTAACCTCCGTCCCACCACCCCTCCTTCTCCTCCTCTCAGACCCCCGTTCCGCTAAGGCACGGCCCCCTATATCCCAGTATCCCACCCCCCTGAGCCTCTGAGTCTCCGAGTGGGTCAACACAGCAGGAATTAACTCTTGTTTTTTTTCTTAATGAAAAAGTAATGGCCCGTGTTCCTTTTGAGTCAGGCTTGAAATGAGGGCTGCGACCACAGACCCCTCCCTGGTTCCCTCTAATGCAGCTACAGGAGCCTCACACACCGGCTGGCAACAGTCGAGATAATCTGTAGACTGGACTCGTCTCCAGTCTAGTTTTTAGCTTGTAGGTTTTGTATTGTGATGCTTTTATTAGTTCTACAGCGGGTCAAGGACTAGACCTTAAGGCTTTCCATTTTAATGCTATGCAAAGAGTTTTATTAGATCTTTGTTTTTTATTTAATTCGGTGTTCAGTGGAACCAAACATACATTTTCAAACGCAACATACATTTCTAATAAAAGACATATCCAGCACCTCACACCTTGAGCCGTCTTTGTACCAACGTTTAGGCCAACATTCACTCCCAGTGCTGACTCTGGTTTGTTTCCATGTGACATCCAGTTTATTTTCAGTTCAGATGGACTGCGACTGCATTGGTCCCTTATTTTAGTTAACATTGAAAGATATTTAGACTTGCGTTCCATATGTTGTAGTTTAGCATCGCATCCCGGTTTACCCCCGTTTATCTGGGTCAGAGTCGGGATCGTCCAGAACCCACCCAAAATTCACACTCTGGACTGGGCACAGAGTTTCGCAACCGCACTACCCGACCTTCACATTGCAAGCCCAGCCTGCTGTTCAAACCAGGGTCCTCAGGAACTCTATTTGCAGCATCTGGCTCTTATCTCCGAGCCACAGGTGCTGCTCTACAGTCTATATTTTAGTTTCATGTTGGCAGAGGCTCAAGCGGTTTATCCCTGGAGAATGCATGGCGTAGGAGTCCGTCACAAGACTGTTTTCAATTTTAATTCTGAATTTTAGTAAGGTTTTATTGTACTTCTAGATTGAGAGCTTGAACTCGGAGAGATGAACCAAAAAGTATCATTGTTTATTTATAAAATACATAAAATAATCTATAATCCTTTTCAAATCACCTTTTCCTTGTAAAAATTCATTTATCTTGAATGTATATCTAGTGAAACTTTATTCAGCACAACTAAACCTGAAATTAAGTCACAGTTCTTGTTTGTTTTGTTTTGGCTTGTTTCTCAGGCAGTTGTTTTATTTTTCCGATTATGTTCAGTATTGCAGTGTGCTAAAATTGGTTTCATGTTTATTATTTGCACTGTAATAACACCAACTTTCTCCTTATAAATACTTTGTTACATACAGTATTAGACATAAGGGTGATTCATCACTTCCTAACTCCATTATGTGGTGAGTAATTTATTTCAGGTTTTTCCCACTGACTGATAAAGAAAACATGTATTTTATAAAAAGTGATGAATGTAAAGCGCAGTAACTTCAAATCTTTGGGCTTCTAAACTGCCAAAGTCAAGCCTGAACCAGGTTCCCGTAACGAAAACCAACACAACTGGAACCTCTATTAAAATGCAAAAGACCTTCTGTACTTGTTGCGCATTTCCTATGTGCCTTTTAATCCTTATTTTCACACTGACTGGACAAATGAGTCACAGTTGAACACACATCCATATGAATTAATCCATACAGTGAATTATTCTGCATATTATGAGTGAAACGTTTAATCTGCTTCTTCTTACAGCACTGTATGTACTGTATTTAAATTAGGATTAATCTATCTGGTTCATCTACTGGGACAATCATAGAGTCCTAACAGGCCATGCTTCAAAGACCGCAGCTCAGTCGAGTGGTTTCCAGCTGTCATGGCTCCATAAATTGAATGCAGTTTTCCTGTCAACAGAGCACTTTAGGATCTTCATTTCATCCTCATAAGTTGTTTTTTTTCCCGGTCAGGGTCATGGTGGGTCCAGAGCCTGGCCCTGAAAACCTTGGTGCAAGTCAGGACATGGTGCCAGGCCATCACAGGGCATCTCATGGTTCACACGCACTCTCAGAACTCTATTTCGAGAAGTTGGTCTCACTTTCTTTTGAAACCAGAGTGCTTTAGGATACTATTAAGGCTTATATAGAAATGTTTGGCACTGATAACCTTTATGAACTTTCCTATGCAATAGCGATATTTAATATATCAGACAGCTAACCTCAAAAACAAGCATTGAGTTGTTCAAGACTGTAATGTGTTCTCATTGTCAGTAAGTGTTATTGGTCCTATTTATCGTAGTCACCAGTTCATTGCAGGACTGGGTAGGGGTCACTGTTGAAATGGAAGGGGATGATCCCCTGACTGGCATCCACAGATACATCCACTCATGCCTGTACTGATGCCTGAACTCGGTCAGACTCAACCCTGGTTGCCTGCCATGGTGGCACAGTGGCTAATGTACTAGAAGGCTGGGTGTTCAAATCCTGACCTTGCCAAAGCTGCCACTCTTTGGCCACGCTAGTGAAAGGCTCTTTACCCTCACTTGCCCCCTGTAACCCTCCCCCCTGTAATCTTGACCAGGGTAAATGGGGGTAAATCAGGACGCTTTGCTGTGCTAAATGATGTCGAGCCCCGTGATGAGTGAGAAGGACAGTTTGCTGTCGGGGTATTCTCTGTGATCCATTGGTTGAAGAGCTTGACAAAGCCGTAAAATGCCTAGAAAGTCCTCAAATCTTGCTGGAAAACTCCAGATGTGCCTTTAAAACTAAAGAACCAAAAATTGCCAGGTCACAAAGGTGCAACTTCTTGGCTTTCATTGCCTATTCCCAAAATAAGCTTTCATTAGTGTTCTTAATCTACTAGGTCTGGAGCCTAACACGACAGGTAGAGGTACACACCGGACAGGGATCCATAAATGCACCTTCACATTCGAACCCAAGCACCAAGGACCTGCCATTTCCAGCATTTCCAGGATAAAGTTGGTTTATCTCCATGTCATTCAACGAATCTAACTAAAGCATCTAAATGGACGCTCTCTCTAAGCTCGATTTACACTTGTATTTATCCTTTTAAACATGGTTTTAAGTCTTTAAACTATTTCTAGTCTTACTACCAACTCGTAAAGCACTTTGAATACCCATGTGTACATAAACAAACCTTACATAATGTGTTAAATATGAAGATGTTCCTCCATTAGAATCAGTTTTTCCTAGAAATGCCCCACCCCAAAGACGTTAAAGCAACCCTTTTTAGGAGTTTTTTGGGTGGTTGTCAGTAATAGGTGGAACTATTCCTCTTTTTTTCCTTGCTTTTTATTCTGTTTAATCAGGTTCTCACTGGCGGAACTGCATCCTCAATGGGGCGCTAGTCTATCGCAGGGAAGTATTTGTATAAAGTAAAACTATTCAATGAACCCATAGCCCATACCTTTTAGACGATTGTTCAAGTGAAACTGGTTCTCTTTAACCAAATTGAACCGTGATTGCACAAATTTGTTTAACCACACATTAGCGTTTTGAAACTCACAGAACTTGCTAACTATGGGCTAAAATGGAGAAACGTGTTATATTTACGTTTCCTGTAGAGGCCCTGTCAAAATCAATAAAACGTAATTTGAACCGGGTGCCAAAACTTTTTTACACGTCTGTACCATGTCAAGAAGTGAAAGGCAGGAAGCTCGTTTATAGATGTTTACGTTTTATAAAAGCAGTCTACTCTAACCTACTAAACAGTACGCCATAGCGTTACCCGCTACTGCTTTAAGTATGCATACTTCCGTACTAAACAGTACATCAAACGCACCACCCGCAGTTCTGTACTAATCTACTCTGTAGTACAGAAGGGTAGTACGCACTTTAGGAGGCAGTATTGGGAGATGTCCGCTCGTGAGACCCCGACCCCTCCATTCTAACATTTTATATTTTTGTGATATTAACACTTTTGTAATGGAAGCAGATCAGGTTTAAGAGCTCGAGTTTAGCCGTTAGTGTGAACGGATTAATTAGCATGAGAAAGACAGACACAAATGTACAAAGTCAAATCCGAATTAAACTAAAGGAAACGACACATCACGCTTAAACAGCGCCTTTAACACGCGCCACACCCGGAGAAACACCGCACGAGCTGTACGACAAGCAGAAACCCAACTCTCTCTCTCTCTCTCTCTCTCTCTCTCTCTCTCTCTCTCTCACACACACACACACACACACACACACACACACACACACACAGAGATGGAAAGGTCTGAGCAACACTGGATTAAAGATCTACAAGAAACAAACGTCAGTATGGCACAAATTATTTATTTTTTTATTTTTTTATTTATTTATAAAAGGTATATATTTGTTGTATTTATACCATAATAAAAATATATGTGTTCATTTATCTACAGGTTTATATATGATTTTGAAAAACTTTGAAAGTTTTTAAAATTATTTTTATTGCATGCATATATTATTAATTTATTTAAAGATACTGCTTTGCATGTTATTTTTTAAGTTATTTTTGTTGTATTTCCAACAGATTTTATTTATTTATTTACACATTGAAAGTTTTTTCAAGTGGGTTTTTATTGTTTTTCTAACATATTTAATTAATTATTTAATTAATTAATTAGGTAATTTATTTATTTCCAGAAATGAATAATACATTTTCCCAAGTTATTTTTGTTGTACTTATAACAGATTTTGAAAATGTATGTATTTATTTATTTACATGTTTAAATATGAATTTGAAAGTTTTTTTTATTATTTTAATGCATGTATTTATTTATTTATTTATAATATATTTTAAAAGTGTATGCATTTATTTATTTGTCTTTACAGGTTTAAATATGAATTTGAAAGTTATTGTATGCATATATTATTTTTTTATTTATTTATTTAAAGGAACTACTATGCATATTATTTTTTCAAGTTATTTTTGTTGTATTTCCAACAGATCTTATTAATGTATTTACATGTTGAGAAATCATGTAAAAAAAAATTTTCTTTACTTTATTTTATTTCTAACACATTTTATTTATTTATTTATTGATTTCCATGTTCAGAAATGTATAATAATGTTTTTTCAAATAATTTTTATTGTATTTCTCACAGATTATTTATTTATTTATTTATTATTTACAGGTTTATGCATGTTAAAGTTTTTTTTTCATTATTTTATTGGATTTCTTTTTTCTTTTTTCAGTGATGTTTAAAATGTATTTATAGGAAAATAATACAGAAGCTAATGAGATGTGGATATAAAATTTTTAATGATGACTCATCATAAGTTTTGTTTATTTATGTATTTGTTTAACCATTAATATTTTATGAACTCACTTTTAACCCTCTTTATAATTTCATAAACACCGCTTCTATCCTATTGCTATATCATGTATTGTTGGCTATTAATTAATTAATTCTTTAAATATATATATATCCTTCTCTGTCCATGGAGTAAAAGTCATGTTCTCACATAGCTGGGATTATTCAGGTTTTCAATAAAGAATAAAAACATTTAAATAGATTCTGATACTGATATATTGGTCCGTATCGACCATGGTTATATGGTGGCCTGGAAGAAGGGAAGTGGAAAAGTGTGTGTCTTTCCTAATCGATGCGATGAGAACCAGGCACTAACGTGGAACCTAAGACTGACTCTTATTACACCTGTAATACTCCAGCTGGGAATCACTGAAACTGATCCTACAGTTAGCTCCGGGTTCTTCTACATGAACTTACAGAAAGAGACAGCTGCTGATTAAAAGCTCCTGTTTTCAGGAGGATTAGCGGAGGGGTTTTCCCCAAACTAACGTTTATTCACACCGTGTTTATATAGTGCACGTCCTATAGGTCTAAACACTGCTCTAGTGTAAAAGCCTCGTTTGTTATGTATGAAAAAATAAAGTTTTTATTCAGCCTTTAAGGTATAAATGATCACTGAAAAAGGTTTTATTTTAAAAGCAGACAAGACAATGCATTAATGAATGAAAAGACAATGTTGACTCGAGGCAATATTCAAGAAAATCAACACACTTTTGCATAAGACTGCATGTTGATCCGGTCGGTCTTGTTTATTATTGACCAGTTCCAGTTTCTATTTGAATTCAAATGCAGCACTTGTGTTTCTGAACTACTCAGGTTTGTAGAAGCTGAATCTGTAGAGTCTGAGATGTGAACGGCCTCGTGGGGAACGGTTTAGCTTAAGGTGCAGCAACTTTCCCTCATTCTTTGCAAAGCTCATTGCCTTGGCAGTGTTACATTTATTTAATGCTGACCAAGAAGCCTACAAATTTCACACTTGGCTTATTTCTACAGCGAAAAAAGTCTCCCCAGAGCAACAGCTTTATAAATATTTAGGTCCACAGCCCTCGCTGAGCAGGCCTAGGGCAACAGTGGCAAGGAAAAACTCCCTAAATGTTCTAAGGAAGAAACCTTGGGAGGAAAGAGACTCAAAAAGAGATCCTCCCTGGGTGGCCTAGACATTATATGTAAGAATTAAACTAAGTTACCTAATTAATACGTTTATAGTAATAGTAACTAATTAACTAATAAATAAATACATTAATGAATTAATAAATAAACAGAAGCTAAATATAAAAATTAAAAGAGAGAACATATTTAAAGAACAAATAATAAATAAATAAAATATAATTATTGATAGACTAGAATAAATTAAAGCGAATACAATATTATAAAGACTATAACAAATTTTAATTAATTATTTGCTAATTATTTGCTTTTAGGTTCAGAAATGCCCATTTAAGTTTTTGCAATTATTGTTTTTATATCAGATTTATTTATTTGTTGGTTTATGTATTTAATTAGTTAGTTAGCTAGTTATAAGTTTAAAATATGAATATAAATATGAGTATTTACATATATTTTTCTAGTTATTTCGTCTGTATTTGTGACTGATTTTATTTATTTATTTACATATTCAGAAATGTCTACGTTTTTTCAAGTTAATTTTGTTTATTATTTACAGGTTCAGATGTGCGTATCTTTTTAAAAATATTTTATTTTCCCTCTTACAGATTTTATTTATTTATTTATTTATTTATTTATTTACATGGTCAGAAATGCACACCTTTCTGAACATGTAAATAATTAATAAATATGAAAACTTAAAAAGGGGGCATGTTTAAACAAATAATAATTAAATAAATATAATATAATATATAGGTTATAACAAATGAAGAGAATAATAAAATAGAGAATATAAAATGTGTTATATTTGTTCAATTATATTTATTTTATTTATTATTTAATTTAATTTATTGTTTGTTTACATAATACATAAAATCCGTTACAATAAAATACAATAAAATAAATTTGAAGTCACACAGTCCTTTTTTGCTACTGTAATGTAAATATAAAAAATATGCAAAACACCTGCATCTGCACGGCATCCCTGATGCCACCACATTTTTAATTTATGGAAATTCACAATACTTATAGAAAATACATTAATGTACTGCTCCGACCCTGTGTGGGTTAAAACCATAACACTCAAGAGGAGGGTCTGATGGACCAGATACTTTTGTTTGATAGACAGTATTAGGAACAACACAGAAGATCAGCCAGGTGAAGCAGAGCCTCAACCAGTGAATGTGAACCAGTTCATATAGTTATAGGTTAGAGAGAATATAAACAAAGCAGTACTACTTACAATAGGACAGCTACATACACTTACACACCATTCACAGCTCGGTACAGATAAGCAGAGGAAAGTCATCCACACACACACATGAGGAACTTACAGAAAAAGGCTCTAGTGGTCAGAGTGGTGGTCTGTGACCGTAATAAACACCCACAGTCATTATAAAGCCTGTGTAAGGTCAGTAGTTCTCCTTTTGTATCGCGGAGGCGGTCGGACGACACCCAGTGACCCTGTTACCCCCGTCTGTAAACCCCCCCCGTCCTATGTGGGTTGTTTTTTTTGGACCTCAGCACTGCGTATCAGGAGAAAATAAAACACTCCACACACACACACAGCGGACGGCCTTTCAAAAACAACACGCTGTTTCCTGCTCCAGTGGAGACGACAAAGAGCCTGGAGGTGGGCGCCCCCTAGTGGAGGGTCACTCGCAGGTTTATGACTGTACGCAGATATAAACACAGTACACATGCTCGGATGTGTGGACATCAGACTGTCACTCATGGCTCGGGTGTCTTGGGATTCACACATGCTCTCACACACACTCACACACAGGCAGGTAGGTGGGTTCTGGGACTATCTAGCACCCCGCTGAGAGAAGAGGAGGCCTGTGGTTTGCAGGGATCCTTTAGGCAAATAAATAAATTCGCAAATTTAAAAACTAAAAGGAGGCCTGATAAGAAACAGATGGTCAGATTAGCCAGACGATCTTCACACACACACACACACAGAGAAATTGTCAGATTAAACACTTAAACAGGAGAATCTCTTTGTTGCCGCTCCGTATTTACTGAAGTTACACACACTGGGTTCTACACGACAACACACACTTTGAAACCTCATGATTTCATGATTTTTTCTGGTCAACTTCATTTCATTTTTGTTATAAAACATCCACTCATGCATTCCAGCCTGTTAGGCACATTCCAAAAAACAGTTGGGACAAATTTGGCAATTTAGGGCTAGTAAAGGTCAATGAGGTGAAAAAAACCCATCGAAAAAATATAGGATGAGTGTCCATTGGTCAACAAATGTGTGGGACAATTATTAAAATTTATAATAACAATGTTCGTAACACTTTCTGATGCTCTCTTTCCAATATCACAACGTACAATCCAAGCAATGGAGGGTTAAGGGTCTTGCTCAAGGACTTGAGCCCTGGACCTTCTGGGCAGTTGTCCAGTACCTTAACCTTAATTGCTGTGCCAAACGTCTTCGCTCCATCATAGTCTGCTTCATTTGTGTGATATTGATTACAGTCTGCTCCTGATTTCCTTCACACATAACAATGTATTTCACATTTTACATAAGGACTGTGGTGGCCTAGCTTTTAAGGTACTGGACTGTAGACCAGAAGATCCAGGGTTCAAATCCCACCTCTGCCAATGTATTTACCTACTTGGAAAAAAAAAGAGCATAGGTTGCGTTTTGGACCCTGGTGTGCTAAGTTAGACCATCACCAGTTAGACCATCACCAGACCAGCGTTAATTAACCAGCATAAACTGACTCAGACTAACCTGGAATTGACCAGCATCCAAAACAAAACATATGTTGGTGTTTGGAAGCCAAGCTGCGGATAAAAGGCTAATGGCAATTTAAAAAAAAGTCAGAGGTAAGTCCTGTAGAATGCGAGACGGGATTATCTGTTGTGTCTCTGTTTGTTTTGACTAGTTTCTCTGTTTTAAACCCATTTAACTAAGTGTGTGTGTGTGTGTGTGTGTGTGTGTGCGTGTGTTGATTTCCTGTCACTGCTCCTCTGTAAAGCTAAATCGGTTCTCCTCTGGCGTGAGAGGTCTAATGGTGTTTTGTTTTTTTATCCCTGAGTGAGACCACACATGTGAGGGGGACGATCAGAGCAGCTGCTGGGGGGACCCGGGGCGGGGTCTGGTGTGTGTGCAGCCCATGGATGGGTGTGCGTGTTGTGATTTCCTTGTCACTGCTCTCTGTAAAGCTAAATCCGGTTCTCTCTGGCCGTGGGAGATGGTCTTTTCTAAATGGTGTTTGGTTTGTTTTTATCCCCCCCCCCCCTGAGTGAGGACCACAGTATGGTGGAGGGGGACGATGTCACAGAGCAGCTGCTGTTTCTTCTTCTAAGGAAATCAAAAAACACCCTCTGCATGCTAACGCTGCCGCTAATGCTAAAGTGGGCCTTTTTCACACCGAGTTGGACTTTTATGGACGAAAAAAAAAAAACGCACGCCAACAAGTTTTGAAAAAGAGCACACGGATGTTGAAACGGCAAGCCCAAAACAACTGACCCCGACTGCGACGTTGCCGTAACATTTTAAAATCGGAGCCTGTTCTGATTCCTGCATTAAAATCGTAGGCCGAGACCAATCAGAGCTGGGGTCGCCGGGCAAAGAACAGCTCATCAGGCAAGAGCTCCTCAAGAAGCTATAGGACGAGCAACAGGTTTCCTCTAAAAAACATGGATAATAAAGGAAAGGATCTGGTGGAATAGAACTGAAAAAGGGCTGGAGAATGATGGAGATGATTAAAGCTCACAGGGACTGGAATGAACCGTCTGATTATTTATCTAAGTGCCTTCTGATCTGTTTCATGAATCCCAAAAACACACAAACTAGAGCTTTTCCTGCAACTCATCTTCACTTGGGTTTTTTAGTTTTTTTTTTTAATTGATGATGTGAAAAAAGACAAAAAAGAAGGACACAAGGACGAGAGGACATGTGCCGACACATTAAGAGGAGAGACGGGAAAATAAAAAAAAAATTTAAAAGAAAAGCAAAGAAGAAGAAAGGAAAGCACGACAGAAAGCAGACATGGGGCACTTTGCAGAGGGTTTCTTTTTTTTTTTTTAAATTGTTTTTTTTTTTTTTTTTTTTTTTTTTTTTTATTTTTTTGTTTTTTTTTTTGTTATTTTTTTTATTTTTTTTTTTTTTTAATTTTTTTGTTTTGTTTTTTATTTTTTTTTAAAAATTAAACAAAAAAAATGTAACCCACTTGGTGGGGGATTGTTGTGTGTGCAAATCCGTAACCTGTCTACAGATAATGAAATGTTTTATGTGAAATGATGATGGGAAATGATGCTCAGCACTGATGAGATGTTCAGAACACGGGCACATTCAGACAGTGACCTGTAAGCCTCGGAGGCGGAATAAAAACAGGCACCAGGATGCCACAGGAGCGATCCAACTCGTGTTGTGTTGATGTTTGGGTGTGTGTTGTGCCGTGTTTGTGTGTGTGTGTGTGTTGTGTGTTTTGAAGTGGGTATCATACCTGAGAGGGCCTGGGGTGGGTGAAGCTTAGGCCATTCAAACTAAAGAACTACTGGGGTTGAAGGATGCGCTGAGAAACAATGGGTGTGTGTGTGTAGGTGTGTCGTGTGTGTGTGTGCATGTGTGTGTTGTGTGTGTGTGTGTGTGTGTGTGTGTGTGTGTGTGCGTGTGTGTGTGTGTGTGTGTGTTTCCTCACTGAGGCGAAGAAGATTTGCTGCATGGATGTTTGACTGTTCATCATAAAGATAAAGAAAATTGCTGCTTTTACTTTCACCCGATTGTGGCCCTTACAAAGATTTATTTTCCGCTTTATTGCAGTTGTAATGGTTACTGATAAAGAAAATATTTTATCAGGGGTGTTTTTGTTGACCCTAATAAAGTTCTGTTTTTTTATTGCCTATTAGTTTTTGTCTGTCATGCCCTGATAAAGATATTTTATTGCCTTTTTATATTTGCTATACATTTTTCGGCCGTTTATCCTCTGTTTGCTTTTGGATAAATAAAATGTTTTATTGCTTTATATTTTGGCTGGCTGCAGTAAATATATTATTCTAAATTTGTTTTTATGTTTGTGTTTGAATGACTCAAGTATTGAAAGAGAAACTTTTAATACATTTTGGCTGGAATCATAAGGAATTGTTTCCTGTTTTTGCTGTATATATATTTTACTGCATTTTGGGAGGTTGGTTCATTTAGTTTTATTATTATTACTTTTTTTTTGTGTGTGTGGCCTTGCTAAAGTATTATTATTATTATTATTATTATTATTATTATTATTATTATTATTATTGCTTTACTTTTTGGTAAGGGTTCAGTTACAATAAAGAAAGTATCTGTTTTTATATTTTTGGCTGGTCCCCATTACACAAATATGCTTACCATTTTTTGTTTTGCTTTTCTTCTTGCTCCTCTCCATAAATAAAACTGCTTTTCTGTTTTTTGTTGGAAGGAAGAAAAGTCTGCTCAACGAAAGAAGCTTCTACAGACCAGTCCTCTGAATTTTCTTCTTTAGTATGTACTTACTGAAAGTATGATGTCATAAAGCTTC
Organism: Ancistrus triradiatus; assembly: GCA_025084515.1. Lineage (NCBI taxonomy): Eukaryota > Metazoa > Chordata > Actinopteri > Siluriformes > Loricariidae > Ancistrus > Ancistrus triradiatus. Next base: position 321,221 of record JAJAGP010000595.1, on the reverse strand, counting down.
AGAGATTATTACAGGGATCGTGTGACATCATCATAAAGTGTTTCAGTCTCTGAGATCAAGTCGAGTCTTTAAAAGATAAACCTCACACCCACGTGGCTACAGCACCTGGGCGCTTTTTGTTTAGAAGGGGGGGGGGTCCAAACCCCCCACCCGCACGATGTTGGTGTGTGTGTGTGTGTGTGTGTGTGTGTGGTGGTGTGTGTTGTGTGGTGTGTGATTATTAGCTTATGCAGCTCGGAGGTTAATTCCCTGAGCTCTAAGCCCGGCTGATGTGTCATAAGACTCAGATCTGGCTCAGGCTAAGCAGGCCTAATGCTGCTGTTTGATGGTGGCTGTGATGCCTAATTACCATAAATACAGTACTGGCACATACAAGGTGGTGCTCAAAAAAAAAAAGTTTGGAACCCTTTAAAAATTGTTTCTACATGTCTGCATAAATATGTGCTTTCCAGTATCTGGTGTGCCCCCCTAAAAGCGTTGATCAGTCCTGCACACCGGCTTGGGAGGAATTTTAAAGCCCATTCCTCCAGTACAGACAGAACAGCTTCAGCTCTGGGATGTTGGTAGTTTGGGTTTCCTTTTCACATTAGCTGCTCGCTTCAGGTCCTTCACAACATTTCCATTGGATTAAGGTCAGGGGCACTTTGGGCTTGGCCATTCCAAAGGCATGAATGAACTTTAATTCTTCTGTAACCATTCTTTGGTAAGAACGGCTTGTGTGCTTAGGTCGGTTTCTTGCTGCATGACCCCCCTTCGCTTGAGATTCAGTTCAATCAAAACAAAAACACCTTAGTTATTTTTCTGGCCAAAAATCAAAAAGGCAATGCAATATTTACTTATTAGGGCCAGTAAAAAAGGAAATGACACATTATTTTTAAGTCCAGTGTAAAATATAAAACAGGCCATAAAAACAAAAGGCATTTTTACTGGAGTAAGTAATACTTTTTCTCACAGCCAGCAAAAAAAGCAAAGCAAAACAAACAGAAAAAAACATTTAAACAATGAAACAAATGAAACCATGAGTGCAATAAAAAATAAAGAGCAATTTCTTAAATTTGGCAAGGCAAAAAAGCAAAAAACAAAAACAGCAACAAAAACACCTTAGTTAATGTGGCCTGCCAAAAATAAAAAATACAATATTTACTTATTAGAGCCAGCAAAAAAGTGAATTACATTGTTTTTAGGTCCAGTACAAAAGGTAAAACAGGCAATTAAAAAAAAAAAAAAAGCATTTTCTATTGGAGAAAATAAATAATAATAAAAAATAATGATAATGATTAAAAATAAGCATTTTTTTTTATCACAACCAGCAAAGAAACCATACAAATAAATAAAACAAAGACCCTTGACTGCAATAAAAAACAAAAGGGCATTTTTCTTAAATTTGGCAAGGCAGAAAAGCAAAAAAGGCAGTTCATTATATAATTCACCAAGTTTAATAACAACAAAGCAACAATAACAACAACAAAAAAAACTTAGTTATTGTGGCCAGCCAAAAATAAAAAAGGCAATACAATATTTACTTATTAGGGCCAGAGTCTAAAAAAGTACAAAAGATAAAACAGGCAATAAAAACAAAATACATATTTCTTCACACCGAAGCTGATGGCCACTGCGTAAAATGTTTACCTGGAGCCTGTTCTAATTTCTGCATTAAAATCAGGCCGACCAATCAGAGCTCGGTTGCCGGGCAGAACAGCTCATCAGGAGCTTATAGGACGAGCAACAGGCTGCCTCTAAAAACATGGATATTAAAGAAAAGCTCTGGTGGAATAGAACTGAAAGGCTGGAGAATGATGGTGATAAAGCTCACAGGGACTGGATGGAAGCGTCTGATTATTTATCTAAGTGCATTCTGATCTAATGATCACAGAAACACAAACTAGAGCTTCCTGCACTCATCTCAGCTCGGGTCTTTGTTGTTTTAAGTTGACGATGTGAAAAAGACGCGGAGAAATCTCCAACACATTAAGAGAAGGGAAAATAAAGAAAGCAAAAGCAGACCGGGAGCTTTCAGAGAGTTTAGACAAAAATCTTTTCTTTGCATATCCCAGTGTGTTAAACTGCGTGGACCTGTAGGCTATTATGGAGCCCTGCAGCACAGAGGGCCTAATTAAGGGCAAAACATTCTGAAATTGTTGGACGCATTTGACCGTATGAGCACGACGTGTGTTAAACACTGCACACACCATTCAGAGGGAAATTCTCCCTGTAGCCATTAGACTTGGCGTGGTGTGTGACCTAATCACGAAGAACAATGGGGAAGTGTCTATCACAACCCAAACAGCACGTTCTCCAGACTCATGTGTTTTTGTTACTCCGGGATACTCATCTGTTTACGCCTTATCTGTCTTCCTTACTGAACGCCGGCCAAGTCGCCGTGGAAACAATGTGGTGATGTTTCTCACCACCTTAATGCAAGCTCTGTGACCTTAATGAGCAGATGATTAAGGAAACCTTATGCTGACTGGATGCTTTCTTTACACAAAGATAAGGCGTCCAGAAATAATTCCACACATGGCGTTCCTTCCCTCGGTTACACCTCTGCTCACCTACCACCAGCACACATCCTGCCAGGTAAGCTCCCCACCTGAGTCTGCTGAGACTAACGGGAGTTTGGGGTCCTGTACATACAAAAGTCTCGTCACACTCTTCAGATGAAACACCACATTCAGCTCGTCTGCAGACACAAGGACGAAGCTCCAGCCTGTAACGAGCAAACACAATAAATTATGTAAAAAAAAAAACCACAATAAAACACAAACGCATGTCATTATCGGGGTCAGCCAAAAAGCAAAACGCTAATACGTTATGTTATTTATGAAAGACAACAATAAAGGCTGACAAAAAAAAAAGATAAAATATTTTTTGTCCAGAGCAGAAAAAGTACACAAATATGCAATAAAAAACAAAAGATGTTTTCCTCATTTGGACTACAGAAAAAGCAAAAAGCAGAACAAAAAGACCCAAAGCATTTTCTTTGTCATAGCCAGAAATAATGCAATAACAAGTCATTTTATTGCAGTAAGTCATGAATAAAAAAGAAACAAAACAAAAGTAAACATACAAACAAACAAAATAAAACACTCACAGTGATATAAAAAGAAACAACATTTTCTTAAATTTAGCCAGGCAAATAAAGCATAAATGTATCACATGATATTGTTTGGTAACATAAAAAAAACAAAAAACACCTTAGTTATTGTGGCCATCCAAAAATCAAAAGGCCAAAACAATATTTACTTATTAGGGCCAGTAAAAAATGAATGACACATCGTTTTTAAGTCCTAAACCAAACAAAAGGTAAAACAGGCAATAAAAACAAAAGACATTTTTTTATTGGTGTAAGTCATCTTTTTTTTATCACAGCCAGCAAAAAGGGAAAAACATACAAACAAACAAAACATAAAACTCAGAGTGCAATAAAAAAGAGACAGCATTACTATTAAATTTAGCCAGACAAAAAAGCATAAAAGCAAAACCGCACAGCCAGCCAAAAACAACCAAACAAAACAAAAAACCTGAGTGCAATTAAAAAATAGATGAAAAAATCTGGCTAGGCAAAAAAAGCAAAAAGGCAATACATTAGATTGTTTTTCAAGGTCAGTAACAGACTCACACACCCACACACACACACACACACAAAAACCCTCCTTAGTTATTGTGGCCTGCCAAAAATAGAAAAGGCAATACAATATTTAGTTATTATGGCCAGTACAAAGGTACAAAAAGGTCCAGCAAAAAGTTAATAAATTGCACAGTTTATCCCAACCAGTAACAAACAGCAATAAAAAACAAAAAAAGGTCTCTTTATTCAGTGAGCATAAAAATGGAAAAATAATAATAATAATAATAATCATTTCCTTATATAGCGCCTTCCAAGATACCCAAGGATGCTTTACATATGGATACAAAAAAAAAAGCAGAAGACATAAACAAAAACATAATAAAACAAGCAACATAACAGAACACAGACAGACCTAAGTAGTCGGGGATGGGTCAAAATATTGCATAAATTAGTGAGTTTTTAAAAGGTAGCAAATGATAGTTTTTCATGGCCAGCAAAAAACAAAAAGCACTTTAGGGGTGCCAACTGGTGCCGTGAATTATGTTCTTTATGAATGCTTACAAAAAGATAAAAAGAAGATGCATTCTTTTTATTTGGGCCATCCAAAGGCAAAACAAAAACTAATAAATAGAATAAACATTTTCAGTATTATATCCAGAAAAAAAAGTGTATTATTTTCTGCAACAACCAGAAGTCAGATTTATTTCTATAGCACTTTTTACAGTGGAGCATCTCAAAGCAGCTTTACAATTTCAGCTTATCTCCTAATATCTACGTCAGAATTAATATCAAACATCTGCAGTATTTTATAGAGAACACTTCCTTGTTCAGCATCTACAGCACAGCTTAGAGAATGTGGGGCTCTGCTGTTAGCAATGACAGAGCTCAGAGTTATAGCCTCATAGCTAAGCTCCGTGGCTCTGGATAAGGGCTTCGGTTAGATAATAGAGATCTGGAGCTCTGTGAGGCTTTTGCTGAGGCCGTCCTTCAGTAATGCAGAGGCTTCGGTTCTTTAGGGCTTCCTTTACCGCTTCTTTATTAACAGCTTACAGTAATTCTGAATTGTTTGTGTTTTGCAATCTAGTAACATTTTTGTCCGTTGGTTTGTTTCCTCAGAGCGTCTTAGTGTCTTGTTTTGTGTGTTTTTGTGCTGTAAGATGTCATGCACACTCCCTCATCTGTAGTAAGTTCCTTTCTGTCATAGAGCGTTGTGCGTGACCGTGTGTTTATGTTTTTCTGTACGTGTGTGTGTGTGTGTGTGTGTGTGTGTGTGTGTGTGCAGGGTTCACAAGGTGTTTTCCCAGTCGTGAGGTGGACCCCGTGACCCTTGGTCCCACCTCTCTCTTTCCTGACCTCGGCTCCTCGGGCGGCCCGAAGCAGCAGGAAGAAGCCTGAGCTCAGGAAAACACACAATAAGACACACTGTACACATGGTTGTAGCGTTTTCACATGTCTGTTAGTGCGAAGGTACAACAATAGATTTTAGGGGTGCCCGGGTGGAGCAGTGGTCTAATGCGCTAACCCCCCGTGCCAGGGAGCTGGGTTTGAGGCCAGGTAGTGCCATCTAGAAAGGTAGGGAGTCACATACAGGCATCACTGGCTGGCTGAGGGAGGAGAGACCAGGCAGAAGATCATCACATAGTGTTACCAGGTAAAAGTGGGATTGAAATGTGAAAAAATAAATAAATAAATAAAATGAATTTAGGAAACAAAATACAAAAATTACATAAAATGCTAAAGTTAAATAAAAACTAGAAATGACAATATTAACTGATATAAAAATCTGACATAAAAATTCTTTTAGATTTGTTTTTAATAATAATAATAATAATAATAATATTGTTGTTGTCATTGTTGTTATTATTATTGTTATTATTGATAATAATAATAATGTTAATAATATTAATAATTAATAATAAAATACATACTGTATTAATGCATATGAATGCATATTATTATTATTATTATTATTATTATTATTGTTATTATTATAGTTAATAATTATTATTAATAAAATACACATTAATGCATATGCATGCATATTAATTATTATTATTATTATTATTATTATTGTTGTTGATGTTATCATTTCTATTATTATTATAGATAACAAATAATAGTAATAATAACGATAAAAATAATAATAACAACAATAATGATTATTGTAGTTACTATAATCATTATTATTTTTATTATTATTATTACTATTATTCTCATAATAAGTAATAAATAATAGTAATAGTAAAAATAAAAATAATAATAACAGTAGTGTTATTATTATCACTATTATTATTAATATTATTATTATTATTGTTACTATTATTATTTATATTTTTTAAATTTTAATTATATTATTAATAATAGCAACAATAAAAAAATATTATTATTATTATTATTATTTATTTTATTTTATTTTATTTTTTTTTTTTTTACTACTACTGCTACTACTACTACTATAAAAACTTCAAAAACTGTTTTATAATTAAAACATTGTGGTAAAATGTGAGCCATTTCAGTGCAAACTTAAACATGACGTATTGCATTAACAAATCAATTACATTTTGAGGCTTTAAAAGAAAATGCTAATTTGTTTTGTTTTGTCCAACATTAAAATGTTTAAGTCTATTCCCTGCAGAGCCTGTGTTATAAAAGCAACAACATGTTCAGTTTGTACCAGGGGGGGCGCTCAAAGGTTTGCATAAGATTGTATCTTTTTGTGCTTTTTTAGAGAAATCCAACAACCAAAAACTAAACAAACAGGAACCGAAGAACTGGACTGTGTGTTTTTTTCACCCTCTCAGCACAATGCAACCCGAGAAACATCTGAGCTTAAGAAAAATGCAGGTTCACGGAGCTTTGGACGGATAAACGGAGCGAGATAAAAGAAAAGAAGAGTGCGAGAGGAAACAGGAGGGAAATGTGTGAAAGAAAAACAGAGAGGAGGAGAATGGGGCGGAGGATAAAGCCGATGTGAGGCTGCAAAGGATAATGAGAGGGATTAGGCAGCATGGACGGACATACAAGAGGGATATGGGGGGGAAAGCCACCTACCTACCCCTTTTTCCTGGGGGGCAGACAGGAATTTAGGCACATCTGGACCTGAATCCCACTGAAAACAAAAGGGTTGGCCGAAGCAACACACACACAGAATCCATTCTAGGTCTTTTAACCACAGTCCATTAACCAAACCCTGTCACCACCTATGGGATATTCCAATACTTCATTCGCTCCTCAGAAGTGTGTTAGATGATCCCTCAGAGGCCTCAGGGATCACCACAATACAGCTGCATTCTCCAGACCACAACCAGCCGCAGAAGGCTTAGCGATTTGATGTCATTTCCCTTTCAAAACAGCCCAAATGGACAATTTTAACCCTGCAGTGCCTGGCTACACCGATACAGTTTAGATTATTGAAATTGGTTTCATACTTATTTAAATGGTACTTGTCCCAGCACGGATATGGGGAGAACATACCAAAAACTATACACTGACAGTAATCAGAGGACAGGATTAACCTACACCGATTCCTCTACTAGTTCTGCATGGTAACACCGATAATTCATCATGGTTGGAAAGTTGCTTTAAAAGTGGCTCCAGGATAAAGCTGTGGAAGTCAGGAGACGAATACCAACCTGTTTGGACTGACTCTCCAAACAGGATGACAGAGCCAGGAGGATATTGATCAGGGAAGCTACCGAGAGGCCGGGGCAACTTTGAAGTTTGACGTACAAGTCTTTACAGCTGAGATCGTTCGGTCTGTGTGTGTGGCAACAATCTCACGAGCTTTACACAAAGCCGGCCTGTAAGCCTGGTTGGCATTAAAGAAGCCTCTTCTGCAAAAGTGCTGCAGTCTAGCTTATGGTTTTCTGGTGAGAGCAGACCAAGACTGGACTTTTTGGACTTCAATAAACATAGCACGCCACCCAAAATGCACCATACCTACCGTGAAGCATGGTGGCGGTAACAGTGAGTGCGTTCACATCATCTGATAACTGCAGAAAATCAGATTTTGTGAGTAATCCGATCAACGAGTTTACAGGTAATGAGAAACTTCCAGGTTTACATGACTCAGGTCATCAGATTTCTACTTATACATGCGTAAACTTCAAAGTTCAACATTAAATAATCAAATTATTCATCTTTTTAAGTGTATACTGTATTTCAGAGCCTCCACAAAATGTTCGATAGCCATTTTGCTGCCTTTAATTCCATAGCTCCTTTAATTCCTGGGTTGCCAGATCCGGCAAGAAAAAAACCCACCACAGGTGAATGGAAAAAGAGCCTAATGCAACATCTAATTCACATCTGAATGACAGAAAACAAGTACGAACGACCCTTCATTGTGTTTTAATTAATATTATTGTTTGAAATATAACATTATGTGCAAAGTCAGCGTCCATTTTGATCAAGGTCCTGAAATGATGATTTTCTATAGAATTTTCTGTAAAGCTTAACTATGGATTTAATTGCAATCTGACACCAAAGTCTGGGCAAATTACATTTTTTGCATTGATTTTCTAAGGAAAAAGAGGCAACTGCACTGAATAAGTCGAAAAGGAACATAAACTGTGACATTTGGTTTAAGCCCCTTTCCAGACGACCCATTGGTGTTTACTGGAAGTAAACTTGTTAATTTTTTCATTTAAAAAACAATTTAACCAGTCTTGCATAAGACCATAAAATGCCCTAGACCAGTGCGGTGTTATTCCCAGGCATCGCTCTCAACACAGCTCAGGATATTTAAAGACGTAAATCAAAAAGGGCTGAAAATCGAGCCCAATTCCAGAGACAGGACATTCTGGATGACGGACCTTCATCGGCCGTAACGGCAGAGTGTGTGTGACGCAGCAGGAGGTGAAGCGGGTGACATTGGGGGTTGATAGATGGATATAGATACGTCAGCAAATACCTCTTACATGTTAAAATACCATATCCGTACCGAGACTGTTCTACAAACACGACAGCAGAACGCTTTGTGAAATATCAGAGCTGACAGACGAGAGACTGGAATCCCCTGAGAATGATGGAGTTCATAACTGCTGCCTGTTCCCACCAAAGATTTCCTACGCTACGCTACGTGTGTGTGTGTGTGTGTGTGTGTGTGTGTGTGTGTGTGTGTGTGTGTGTTCCTCGCTCCAGTAAAGGGTCGTTTCTATTAAGGGGAAATGTTGGTAGCTCAGGAATGTTTTTGCACCCTGTCAAAACTCTATTCACCATATGGTTTACAATCCTAAATCTAGCTACTACTGAGCGTGAAGCATGTGTGTGTGTGTGTGTGTGTGTGTGTGTGTGTGCGTGTGCGTGTGTGTGTGTGAGACCCCTGTTGGCATCAGCTCCTCACACACTGAGTGTGTTTACATGCACTTAATAATCTGATTATAGTCTGATTTCTGCAGGTACCTGATTTTTCAAGTGGTCATGTATACAGCATACTCCCATCTAGAAATCAGATTAAGTAATAAAGAGGGCTGGATTTTACCTCAGTAATCAGATTCAATCGGTTTTCAGTCTGCACATATCAGAAGGGAACCCAGTTGCCAGGTTCTCCCATTCTAAGAAACGTCACTTGTTTTGGGCTTGTTTCCATAAACTTGGTTGCTTAATTCTCTCACGGGATCTGGCAACCCTGGAATTAACTGCAGCCTCCATGAAACGGCTGCCAAACGCATTTAGGGAAACTCAGTACATGCTTGAGGAAATTAAGGCGTTCATTGTTTAATTAATAGTTTGAAGTTTACGTCATGTCCTTCTGTGAGATTATTGGCTGGTTGCAAAGGAGAACCGATTACTGCCCGAGTCACGAGGAAACACACTCACACTTGTAATGACCGTATGTATTGGGTGTTTAAGAAGCAAACATAACAAATACATGATTAACAGTCATTTCTGTTGGACTGTGTTTTATCCAGATGAATCCAATCCAAGCCTAGAACTGAGGATTTGAGGATGAAGGGCTTTGTTTAAGGGCCCACAGTTGCAGAAGATGGAAGCACTTTGGGGGGCCACCAGTTCTACCAACCAACAATCTGTTCAGAAGCCATGCCAGAAGAAAGTCAGTTGTTTCATCTAACCACAAAACAAGCATGTGGAGTTATCTAGACTCTACTGGAACTTTTACTGGAACCAGATTCTATGGTTGGACAAAAGAGATCTCGACAAACACTGCAGGGTGTTGTAAAGAAGGATGGTTCTACAGAAAAGAAGCTAATCTCAGCCTTTAAGCATCATGGAGGGGTCTGGGGTGTTCTGGTTGGGTTTCCTTGTACTGATGATGACAGCAAAACAGGATCTGTCCTAGTGTTTGTAGTACTCGAGTCCAGTCTTGAGACCATAAACGAGGGGTCGCGTCTCGGGCTCGAGGGAAGGTCATTGTTGTCGAGACCAGCCGAGTCCAGTGTGTCTGTCTGAGGTAGCGTTAATTATAAACTAAACTTTTGTGCTATTGTTATTGAATATCAACAATCCATTCAAACAGAATAACTCAGTGCTTTCTCTAAATGCACATTGCCTTAGTTTGACTAAGAATGAATCATAATTAATAGTAAGGTTAGGCTATGCATTGTTTAATGGTGTATTTGACAAAATATATAACTTAATACTATTAGCAGTACAGTGGTACCTCGGTTCTCGACCACAGAACAGACTATATTAAACTCATCGGTTCATGATATATGTATCTTATGATGGATTTGTGGAACGTATCCCCATCATAAATCAGGAGCTCCTGTAGAATACAGCTCCATTAATGCATATCATGCCTTATACAGGGGGGATTTTCTGCAGTGTGTGTGTGTGTGTGTGTGTGTGTGTGTGTGTGTGTGTGTGTGTGTGTGTGTGTGTGTGTGTGTGTGTGTGTGTGTGTGTGTGTGGTAAATAAAACCCATCACAGCCTCTTTGTCCCTCAGTGGCTGAGTGATGAGCAAAAAGCTAAAATCTCCATCACCTTGTTTTGCTGACGGTGTGTATGGGTGAACACAGCTGTCATCGCCCACACACACACACACACACACACACACACACACACACACACACACACACACACACACACACACACACACACAGTCTTCTGCAACCCATTAGCATTCATTATGTGAATTTAAATGAGGAACAGTTCAACATACACACATGCTCAGTCTACTCCGATCAACTCAGACTGACTAATCTTACACAGACTGAACATCACTGTCAAACACACACACACACACACACACACACACACACACACACACACACACACACACACACACTTTTTATGCCCAAGTAATGACCTGTGGCACATACTGCTCAATGTGGGAAAATATTTGTTCAAAGCTCATGATGAGTCTCTGTTGGCTTAACATACACACACACACACACACATACACACACACATACCTAGACACTGGTAATGTAGTTACAGTCCTGCACATCATAAGGGGTTTCAAGAATGCAGTAGAACATAAACAGACAGAGTTTTATCCAAAAGTATAGCCACCGCACAAATAATTTTAAATTAACAATTCAAATTAAGCATATACAAAAAAGCCTAAGCTTTTGCACACACACTTCATATTTACTTGTTATGTATACTGTATATGCATATATACTTTAATTTAAGTGTAAATGCGGGTATTTAACACTGAATCACACTGAACAGCGACTCATATTAAACAGGGAATCATAATCAGTAGTGAGTGAGCAGGTACATGTCGTATTGCATTTCAGGATGACTGCACCATTGTGGGTTTGGTTACACCAAGGCTTTGTTTTTTAGCAACATACAGCACCTTGTGGAGTATCACCAAAGTCACCAAAGTCTTAATGTGAAGCTGTTTATGTTTCATGTACACACACTTTTATTAGTAGTGTACTTTTATTTAATGTTTGTGTGCGCTCTTAATATTTTACATTGGTAACTTTAAGCACAGTTAAACAGAATGTGTAACGTTATATTTATGTGTGACTGATTTTTGTATGACAGAGAATCACATCGAATGTGGAATCATATTGGAAAGTAACTCATTAAAATAGAATCATATTGAAGAGCGACTCATCTTCCATATTCATGATGTACCATATAGTGACCTATGACATATAGATTCATAGGCTGAATCAAAATGAATCATATTGAAGAGCGACTCATCTTCCATATTCATGATGTACCATATAGTGACCTATGACATATAGATTCATATGCTGAATCAAAATGAATTCATATTGAAGAGCGACTCATCTTCCATATTCATATGTACCATATAGTGACCTAATGACATATAGACTCATATGCTGAATCAAAAATGAATCATATGAAGAGCGACTCAATCTTCCATATTCATGATGTTACCATATAGTGACCTATGACATATAGACTCATATGCTGAATCAAAATTAATCATATTGAAGAGCAACTCACTTCCATATTCATGATGTACCATATAGTGACCTATGACATATAGATTTCATATTGCTGAATCAAAATTAATCATATTGAAAAGCGACTCATCTTCCATATTCATGATGTTACCATATAGTGACCTATGACATATAGATTCATATGCTGAATCAAAATGAATCATATTGAAAAGCGACTCATCTTCCATATTCATGATGTACCATATAGTGACCTATGGACATATAGACTCATAGCTGAAATCAAAATGAATCATATGAAGAGCGACTCCTCTTCCATATTCATGATGTACCATATAGTGACCTATGACATATAGAACCTCATATGCTGAATCAAAAAAATGAATCATATTGAAGAGCGACTCATCTTTTCAATATTCATGATATACCATATAGTGACCTATGACATAGAGATTCATATTCTGAATCAAAATGAATCATATTCGGAGCACTCATCTTTCAATTCATGATATCCCAATATAGTGACCTATGACATATGCATTCATATGCGGAATCAAAATGAATCATATTGAAGAGCGACTATCTCTTTTCATATTCATATGTACTCATATGTGACCTATGACATATAGATTCATATGCTGAATCAAAATGAAATCATATTGAAGAGCGACTCATCTTTTCATATTCATTAGTACCATATAGTGACCTATGACATATAGATTCATATGCTGAATCAAAATGAATCATATTGAAGAGCGACTCATCTTTCATATTCATTATGTACCATATAGTGACCTATGACATATAGATTCATATGCTGAATCAAAATGAATCATATTGAAGAGCGACTCATCTTTCATATTCATTATGTACCATATAGTGACTATATGGTACAAAATAAATCATATTGTACAGTGGTTTATATTAGAAATGTTATAAAATCAGTGTTGACACATTGAATTTTAAACCATAGGACAGTATTTATAGACAGAGGCACATGAAGCAGGTAGTCTTGGTGCCACACAGCTTCAGAGCCCTGGAGTCTAACCTCCTGTTGTTTATCATTGCTTAGGTCTCTCTCTCTCTCTCTCTCTCTCTCTCCCTGTGTGTGAGGTTACAGGTAGTCAGTCCATGGTTGTTTCCAGACGCCTTTTAGGTGCCCTCTTATAGACTGACCTTTGCGTTGTCTCACAAAACATACCCCACCTTTCCTTCACACACACACACACACACACACACACACACACACACACACAACACTGAATTGGCATGACATGGGCGAAGAATGCCTAAACGTATCTCTACAGTAGAGCTGCAATAAATCTGTATAGGTATTGTTCAGTGTGCACAAATTCAAACACACACACACACACACATACACACACACACACACACACACACGTCATGCATATGCTATAAACACACTGTGGGGGGACCGGGGATTGTGTTTAAGTGGCCAGATACTTTTGTCCATGTACTAGTGGCTATGTATGAGTATATGTACCTACATTTACTGAAATTTAGACATACAAATGACACAAAATCACACACAGAAATAGCACACACACACACACACACACACACACACACAGACTGTAATCAGACAGGTCTGTCTCTGCTCAGTTGTACACACAATAGCAGGATGGGCACTGACAAAGGAGACATGTAGTTGGGGAGTGATAGAGTGTGTGTGTGTCAGAGGCTGGTGCTTTGTTTTGTCTAGTTATGGGTGTGGTTGGTGATTGTGTGTGTGTGTGTGTGTGTGTTTGTGGTGGGGGTAAGGTTTATATATATCATTGTGAGG
>JAJAGP010000595.1:290000-302500 GCA_025084515.1 Ancistrus triradiatus | reverse complement strand
AGCTTCGAGCTTCAAGATATAGACAGATGGATCTATGACAGTCAGCCCTCCTAAATCTTCTTTGGTCTTCAAGAAGTCTTCACAAAGATCCAAATGGACACCTACTCAGTTCCTCTCTCTCCAGTGACTGTATGTTTTTAAATCTGATGTTCCTTGAGCACTACATTTATAGCAGTTAGCCAGTGCTCTCATCCTGATATTTCAAGCCACCCAGCCGAAGGTTAGAAGCCTTACTGAAGGGCTCAAGAGTGGCAGCTTGGCCGAGTCGAAGATTTGAACTCGCAACCTTCCGTTCAGTAATCCAGAACCTGAACCACCGGTCCACGCTAGGTCACGTAGAGTTGATGTGAGACATTCCTGAACATGATTTTTTCATGTCTTTGACATTTTAACCGAACCCCGGTTCATAGGAAGGTTCTGCTCGATGATATCATCGTTATGATGTGATATTTTTTCCAGAAAGCCCTACAGAAACACACCTGATTGGGTTAATCAACATCCTGCAGCGAGTCTAAGTGGAATCAGATGGAGGAAGCGAGGCTGATGTGCGAGGCTTCGCTCCCAGCGGCTTGCTTTCATACCTGTGTAATAACTCGGAACTTTAGGCAGCTCCCTCATATCCTGATGATATCATATCATATGAGCTCTGAGTACGAGTGTGTGACTGCTTCCAGTTTAAATTATCAACGCACAAAATCAACTGAAGGTAACACAATCCAGTCATTACGCTTCTCTGTACCGGGAATGTGAGGACCGGCCTGTGGAGGGAACACGGAGCCAAGATTTCCTGCCATAACGAATTCATGACGACCAAGGAGCGCTGTAAGAGATCTAGAATGAGCATGGAATTGCTTTAGCTTAGACGCTAGCAGCTTTTAGCTTCACCAACCGTACTTCAAGTGTTCATAAGAATGTGAGAAAAAAGTAGAGAATGAGTTTGAGGAAGTTTTAATGAATAAAGTCACAGAATTGTTCACTAAACTGTAAATCCGCGCTAAGTTGCTTAAGCAGGAATTAAGGACCATCCTTAGGTCATTTTAAGGTCCCAAATGAAACACGACCTAAGTATAATTAAGCAATAATACGCAAGAGAGCTTCATCTTCCTACTTTAAATCAAAACAAATGTTTTCAAAGACAGTAGATTTCATAAACTCATCATAATTAAGTTATAATTTATAATATTTGTTCATTATCACGTTGCTATTGAATACGTGTGTATGTGGTGGAGTAATACTTGAAGAGCTTCGGTCAGAGTGCCATCACAATCGTTTCTGGCTGACACAATAGTACTGTCGTCTCAGCTCCAGAGATCCCAGTTACAATTCCCGGGCTGGATTTGCATGTTCTCCTCACGTCTGCGTAGTTTTCCTCCCCAATTCCAAAGGCAGGCTCGTGTGACACTGTAGACATGAAGCACGCCGGCGTCTAGCACTGTGACGCAAGTAGGCTCAATAATAGCTCATCCCTCACCCACGGCGCCCTCAGCGTTTAATAAAGCATGCATACGCACGAATTTGGCCGCTCTGGGAAAGCAGCCATACAAATAACGTCTACATTAATACATGCGCTATTAAAAAACAATTTAAACAACAGCTTGTGTCCTGCAGGTCTGGGAACAGGGATCTGTCCTGAGGGACGGCCTTACACAGGAGTCCAGAAATATGATGACGACAAAAACAAAAACATGTTTTGTTAAGTAGAGAGGGAGGTGGGGTAACAGAACTTTATCGTAACTTTATTCTAAGATAAGCTTTGTGCTTTTGGATAACTGCAGGTTAATGAGAGTGTTAATGTGTAATCGGCTCCGCTATGATACAGTCTAGACCAGTGGTTCTCAAAGCTTCTAGGTCTGGTACCACTCATCATCAAGCCAAAGCTTCAAGAACCACCTGTGAGTCTCATCGCAGAAACACATACACACACACTTGTACACAGTGATTGTATTTAGCCGAGTCTACAGGTTTAACCTTCAAAAGCTCATGTTTACCATCTTCATTGCTGAGAATCTCATAGCACACAAACCATTGTGATCTTGGTTCTTCCACTGTTCCACTACAGGTGAAGCCTTGACATAACCTTGCATCATATAATCAGCATCAACTGGGGACTGTGGTAGCCTAGCGGGTAAGGTACTCTAGCCCAGAAGGTCCAGGGTTCAAATCCCACCTCTGCCAAACTGCCACTGTTGGGTCCTTGAGCAAGGATTGTAAGACTGTACCAATTGGAAGTTGCTCTAGATAAGGGTGTCTGCTAAATGCTGTAAATGTAAATGACTGGTGCAAGAGTGGGCAATTAATTAACTTTATCTTCAATGCATTCAACCTTGTGTTTGATTTACCAGTTTGGGCTCGCTGCTCCTGGCATCTGCTACTTTCAGCCATGATATAATAGTCAATTTATTCGAGGCATTCATTTTTAACTATTGTTTCTGGACAAATGCTAAAGGCTTACCCATAAGGTCTCATAAAATGTGAAATATGGGAAGCGGTTAACACGACGTAGATGTAATGAAATATGGGTGTCTGCATAGCCTATGTGGTATTTTTTAAACATGAAGCAAATTAATTTTATTAAAACATTGAAACATATGTCATTTGCACATGATTTCTTTTTAAATAATAACATAATTTCTTATTTATTAAATAATTACTAAGTACATTTTCCAAGGTCATCCAGAAAACCAGCTTGTGCTCCTTCAAATACCACCAGTGGTACTCATATTACATTAAACTCATCTGTTCATGTTACATTTATCTTATGATGCTTTTGTTGAACATATCCCCATCATAAATCAGGGAGCTCCTGTACAGTACAGCTCCATTAATGCTGATAATGCCTTATACAGGGGGATTTTCTGGGGGTCTGGAACCCATTCATTCCATTTACATTGTTCCTTATGGGAAACATTTGCTCTGTAGTCATCAAGCCTTCTGGAACGAATTAATGACAAGAACCGGGGTACCACTGTATTTGTTAATGTTTAAATAAAGTTAAACTCTTTATGGTTGTTTTTTTTTTATTTTTTTATTTTTTTAAACTAAGTGGGACTGTGGTAGCCTAGCGGTTAAGGAACTGGACTATGGACCAGAAGGTCCAGGGTTCAAATCCCGCATCTGCCAAGCTGCCACTGTTGGGTCCTTGAGCACCCACAAGTTCTTGGATAGTAAGACTATATCAATTGTAAGTCTGGATAAGGGCGTTGTCTAAATGCTGTTACTGTAAATTAGAGCTTCCTAATTTCATACGACTTGACCTGAGACTTGCTTGACTTGCAGCAGGAGCTCGAGTTGAGTTACTTGAATATTACCACAGTGAAAAAGTTTCTAATAAAGTTACCACAGACTTTTCCAGCTCATCAGCATTTGTGACTTCAGGTGTTAATCAGTGGCGTGAAAGCGGCAATTTGTGCTAATTACCCCCCACTCCCACCCACTCAGGGGGGGTCCTCATACACCTCTCGTGGGCGGATGAAAGCGCCCTGTAATTTTCCGCTTTGCGGGTTAATTTGCACTCTGTAACCTTCTGACCTGCTTTGTTTCCCACAATGACTCAAAGGAACGCTTCCAGCTCAACGGTTACTGGTTTATTAAAGGAATCAGATTGTAAATCCACAGAATGACAGGTTTACACTAGGCATGTTCCAATAATTACACCAAAGCTCAGCTCCCGAGATGAAGTCAGTCCCGTTCTGAGAGCAGGAGGCGGCGTTGTGCGGGTGGCCCTCCGAAACAAAGCGATCCCATATTTCCTGACCTGAACGAATCCAGTCTCTCAGGATAAAGTCGGCGCATGCCTAGTTCTGACACGTTAATATCGTTTAACTCTTGACATAAATCGTTTACGTTTTAGTATTTCTTGTCGTAGTAAAAAAGTGCATAGTAAAAGTCGTCTGGAAAAGAAACACGCTAGTGTCAACACTCAAGCCGTTAGAAACATAAAACGAGTTGAATTAGAGTAACAGCTCCCGATAACTCGGGCTAATGAAGGAATAACTACAGGGAGGTAAATGTGAGGTGATTGTAACCATCTCATGCCGTCACATCTGGAGGGAACTTAGAGTAAATACGCCACCTAGTGACAAGACCGTGCCTAGCAAGCAAAACCAGGACAGAACGGTTGCTAAAGGTAAAACAATGAACATTAGTAGTTAAGGACTGAGGGTTTTCTCATGGGTCCAACAGTGAGGGCGTGACCCTGTATTTACACCAGCAAGTAACAAGAACAAGCTCACGGTCCAATGCTGTAGCTAAACTGAGGATACTAGAGCTTAATGGTTATGAATCTAAATGCTATGCCTTTTTTAATGCATGTTAAATATTACTGGCTAATTATTCAGACCAAGAAAATAAAATAATAAATGTATGAATAAATTAGGATCAATCCAGTCGCTCTATATTTACTTAAACCTCAAACTTTAAGATTAAATAGTGAAATTATTTGTTTTTTCGACTACATACTGCGTTTTCACAAAGTGTTCGATAGCCGTTTCGCTGCTTTAATTCCGTTGTGCGTTTGTGCGTCCCTCAAGAAAAAACCCTCAAAGTCAATGGAAGAACAGGCCAAATAAAGCTAAAGGAAGTCCTTTAACTGGTATACATGCTATAGGGACTCCGATTACTGGGATAAATCCAGCTCTCTATCGGATTTCTTAATGTGATCTAATCTCTAGATCGTAGTACGCTTTATAATTTTTTATGTGACGGCTTGAACAATCAGATAACTGCAGAAATCCGACTATGATCGGATTATTAAGTGCATGTAAACGCACAGTCGCTGGCTGGTGTGAACGCAGAGCTACAGATTAATAATAAACGTGATCAAATACATGTAGTTCTAAAGGCCAGAAGCTCATCACGTTCTCAATCTGAGGGATGTAGTGGCGTAACAAGACCTTGAGGCACGTTTCTGGAACAAGTCCGCCCTCTACTGGCTGAGAGCACAAATACGTTTGCGGTTTCTCCCGTTTTCCCGTTTTCTTGCATCTGAAAAGCTATAAATATTTAGTGACACAGATGCTTGCTATGCAAAATTAAGTAACGAACTTTACTGCAATATGTAACACGTTAAACGTCTAAATAACCGTCCCAACCCCAGACGTATAGGCTAATGTAAAGGCTGCTTATGTGGGGCGGCTTTGGGTTTGGATCCAGTTAGTGCTTTTAATATTACAATCTGTCCCAGTCAGAAGGACCGCACAAGGACGGGCGACTCCTAAACAAAGGATCACATCCCATAATTCCGCTTTGGTTAAGAGTTTAAAAGGAAAACAGAACTGTAACTAAGGAAGGACTGATTGGAAACGAAAACTATACGTTATGTGGGTGATGAAAATAATAAGAATCAGGTTATTAATGAGATATGAAAATCCTATACACAATTTCCCCCTCACACCAAGCCTAACCCAAACCTTGAATTTCCACCATTTGTACACAATCTGTCTGACTGTGGATTGGTGGAGTCCAAACTCTTTAGAGATGGTTTTGTAACCTTTTCCAGCCTGATGAGCATCAAGAAGTCTTTTTCAGAGCTCCTCAGAAATCTCCTTTGTTCGTGCCATGATACACTTCCACAAACGTGTGCTGTGAAGAGCAGACTTTGATAGATCCCTGTTCTTTAAATAAAACAGGGTGCCCACTCACACCTGATTGGCATCCCATTGATTGAAAACACCTGCCTCTAATTTCACCTTCAAATGAACTGCTAATCCTAGAGGGTCACATACTTTTGCCACTCACCAATATGTAATATTGGATCATTTTCCTCAATAAATAAATAACCAAGTATAATATTTTTGCTCATTTGTTTAACTGGGTTCTCTTTATCTACTTTTAGGACTTGTGTGAAAATCTGATGATGCTTTAGGTCATATTTATGCAGATATAGAGAACATTCTAAAGGGTTCACAGACTTTCAAGCACCACTGTATCAGGTGTTTGGGGGAAGTCTTGGAACCTATCCCCGCGGACAAGGGCTATTTGGACTGTATGTATCTAATTCCGTCTGAAAGACCTTGCGACACCTGCTGGCGAAAAAGAGAATCGCATTCTTAAAAAATAAAAAACATAAGACCTGCTGTATTGTACAGAACGGTTCTGCACAAAATGTTTTCCTATTGCGTTTTAATTAATATTATCCCGTCCGGACAACGTCCATTTCGGGCGACGCCCTGTTTAACAGAACGTAATGAGGACGTTAAACGGCTCATATCTGTACTGGTGATTAAATAAGATAGATATTTAAAAATATCCTAGGCGTGATGTAAGGGGGAAATTAAGTGTTTACATTTTTTTCTGTAAACTTGGCACATACAAAGAATTTTTTACTAGTGATGCACCGAAACTGTTCAAAAACGATACTGAAAAGTTAAACACACCGCCAAAAACTAAACCAGGAAGTTTGTTACTGTTTGTTTTGGCCTGACATGTCATTAAATTTATTCCTGATACCGGTCTCTGCCAACATTTTCACTGAAGCTCAAACTGAAAGCATCTGCACGGACCAGAACAGGGCGGCAAAGGAAAAATTAGGCTTAATGTAAAATTTATGACTTTCCTTTTGGAGGACAGGTTCATCATGGCAGCAGTACAGATTATTTATGATCAGTAGTAACAGAGAAGTTTGGTTTTAGATCATTGTTTGGGTACATTAGTCCACGTTAGCTTTGTACACGTTAAGCGTTTTAGACTCTCCCTCTCTCTAATGCAGCATTTAAGCTAGGAGAGAGCAGCCAGTCGAACCCGGTACACTGCTGAAGATCAGTATCGGGCTTTCGATGTTTTATCATGGAAGTAACCTCCTTCATACCAGATCAAGTTTCTACACATATTACATTTAGGCTTTTTGTTTTCTCTCAAAGTGGAGCCAAACTTTTGAGCATCTGTCCTCCTCTGATATGAAAACAAAACCACGTGCCACACCGGTCCTGGCGGATGGACGCCTCTTTAAAACAGCCGTACCTCTGCTCTGATCACCACCGTGTATTTGTAGCATAAAATGCGTTAGGAGGAACCGATAAGTGGAATCGAAATTCTATTTTTTGAACGGGTACCAGGTTCAACCCTAGTCCTCAAGCTCCTGTTTAAATGACTTTTATTTTTATTTAATGTCGCATCAGCATCAACGGCTGTTCATGACGGGAGTGAGGTTACACCGATACCAAACAAACACACTCAGCCCGGGCCAATTTAGTGTGACCAATTAACCTAATGCATGTCTTTGGCATGTGGGAGGAAACCGGAGCACCCGGAGTAAACCCACAAGGACATGGGGAGAACATGCAAACTCAACACAGGCCAAAGGCAGGATCGGAATTGTGGCCCAGACTGACTAACTTTTCTCTTTTAGACAAAAACTCAAAAGTGACACACTTGTTTTTTTTAACCATGGGTTTTAAAACTAATTTCGGTGCATTTCTAGTACGTACGGTCCTATAAATGTGTTTGAACGTCACACGCAGTGAACTTTAATGTAACAGAAAGCAGCTTCTTAATGTGAGCTGGTCCCAAATCAGTGTCGATGACATCACTAACACACTGTTAACGAACGTCCTCCCTTTTAAGAAGCTTTTAATAGCTAATAATAAAAACCCTGCGTCGCTGAGCTCCCGCTATGACCTGAACGACTGAACCACAGTAAGGACTCTCAAGCGTTCCTCAAAGGATTCCAGACGAGCTTATATTCAGACTCCCACACAGAGGCGTTTGTGTCTCGATACGGCGAGCTTCTCTAAAAGTGAAGAAGTCCCACGTTGCGAACAACTCGTTCCCATGTTTATACTGCAGTTTCCCATTCCTCCGCGCCACCGGGGGCGCTACAAGTAGGTATCCTCTGAACTGTTGATGCTCTCTGTGGAGTTGTGCAGAACGGCAGCGGAGTCCTTGGTGAGCGCAGGGATCGAGTCTGTGGGTGGAGCCGGGACAGCGAGGGTGAAATCCGAAAACTGGGGAGGGGGAGCAACTATCAAGTGGGGGCGCCATTCCGGAGGAGCCGCTGGTGGAGGATTCTGATTGGTCGAAGGACAAGATTCTGTTGAGATTTTCTCAGGTTGGTTCCCTGGGTTTAGAGGAGGCGCAGGGGGCGGGGAGCCCGCCCGGGGGCGCAGGGGGCGGAGGCCCGCCCGGGGGCCGCAGGGGGCGGAGCCCGCCCGGGGGCGCAGGGGGCGGGAGCTCGCCCGGGGGCGCAGGGGCGGGAGCTCGCCCGGGGGCGGGAGCTCGCCCGGGGGGCACAGGGGGAAGGGTACTCTCTCGGAGGCGCAGGGGGAAGGTAATCGCCCGGGGGCCGTCAGGGGGAAGGTAATCGCCCGGAGGCGCAGGGGGAAGGTAATCGCCCGGAGGCGCAGGGGGAAGGTAATCGCCCGGAGGCGCAGGGGGAAGGTAATCGCCCGAGGCGCAGGGGGAAGGTAATTGCCCGGAGGCGCAGGGGGGAAGGTAATTGCCCGGAGGCGAACAGGGGGAAGGTAATCGCACCGGACTTTTTTCGGGCGGGAACTCGCCCGAGAGGCGCAGGGGGTGGGAACTCGCCCGGAGGCGCAGGGGGGCGGGTACTCGCCCGAAGGCGCAGGGGGAGGGTACTCGCCCGGAGGCGCAGGGGGAGGTACTCTCTCGGAGGCGCAGGGGAAAGGTAACTCGCCCGGAGGGCGCAGGGGGAAGGTACTCGCCCGGAGACGAGGGGGAAGGTACTCGCCCGGAGGCGCAGGGGGGAAGGTACTCGCCCGGAGGCGCAGGGGGAAGGTACTCGCCCGGAGGCGGAGGGCACTCACCCAGAGGTGGAGGACTTGGGCTCTGACTCGGAGATGCAGAAGTCGGGCTCTGACTCGGAGGGGTGTTGTTCTGACCCGCAGGGGCAGGGGTAGGGCTCTGACTCGGACCTGCAGGTTCCAGGTTCTGACCCAGAGGCTGTGTTCCCGCCTTAGACTCCTCTGGCAGGGCGTAAGGATTTGGGATTTCCGAAGCAGGGCCGTGGTTCTTCTTGAGCGTTCCTCTCTTCTTCCCGCGGCTCAGGTCCGACTTGCTCTCGGAGGCGGGCGGGCGCGCAACGACGATGGTGGGATTCTGGCGCAGGTCTTGGCGCGTGTGAGGCTCGGCGGACATGATGGCGCGGGCGCCGTGCATCCTGGGAGCCGGTTTGCGAGTGGGCTCGCCGCGCTTTTTCTTCCAGCGCTTCAGCTGGGTGCGGTGCTCCCGTTCCACGTCCCGCGCCGAAACCGGCAGCTCGAGGACCTGGAGGAGGGAAAACCAAAGGTAAATAAACAGGGTCCAGGCTTTTGCTTCTCAAGGCGTATTCACACCGAGTACGATTTTTAACGCCTTCACACCGAGTGCACCACGGTTTTATCTAAACACTCTGAAAACTCCCTGTCCGCTTCTGCTTGCTTTAATTTCTTCTCTTAATGTGTTGGAGATTTCGTCGTGTCGTTTTCACATCGTCAACTTAAAATGTGCACCTTCCAATTTTTTTAGGGTCGCAGTGAGGCGAATCACTGAAAGAATATCATCTGCATTTTATCGATTCTGTTTCTGTGCCAAATGTTTAGGTATAAAAATATCTTTCTTTAATTGTTTTAACTAGAAACTTCACTTTTACGTTTTTTCTTTTCTTCGCATTTAAACCTATTAGAAGTAAAAGCTTAACGTGGATTAATGTGCTATAACAACGACCTAAACGACCTAATTACTGATCATAAGTAATCTCTTGCAATGATGAACCTGTGATCCAAAAGGTAAGGAGTCATTTTGACGTTTAGCTTTTTACTTATAATGGGTTTAAATGGGAATTTAAAAAAAAACAAAAAACAAAAAAAAACAAACAAAAATGATTCCTTTGCTTTGGATCACAGGTTCATCATGTCAGCAGAGATTACTTATGATCAGTAATAACGGAGAGACGTTTGGTTTGTAGATCATTGTTTTAGTGTCATTAATCCACGTTAAGCTCTGTTCACGTTAAGTGTTTTAGACTCTCCCTCTCTCTAACGCAGCACTCGAGCTGGGAGAGAGCAGCAGTGTGTGAGTGAGGGTTACCTGCTGAACCAGGAAGCCCTCCTGCATGTATCTGGGTTCGATGGCTCGGAGCAACTCCATGGTCTCGTACTGACCCGGACAGGTCTTCAGCTTCTCCCGAGATCCCAGCATGCACCTCAGCAACACCAAGCCCACCCGGAAAATGATCTTCACCCCTACACCAGGGGGCAGCAACAACACCAATGAGGGAATGACAGCAGAAATCGAACACTTCTTTGCTTTAACAACTCGGACATCGAACAATCCATTTGAACCAAAGTTCAGACGTCGAACGTCGGTGCCCTAAATAAAACACTCAACAATGGTATGATCTTCCGATGACATCACGTATATACCAGTCTATGCGTGTGATTTCAGACACTCCCTCGGTCCCTGTGCCGCTGTCCCAGTGATAGGACCTGCAGAAACTGTGTTCTCCTCAGTGGCTATAAAGTTTCAGTTTATTTTAACTTATGTCATGTATTTATTTATGACTATTTTTGTATTACTTTGCTTTATTCATGCTTTTAATCATTAATTACATACAAATACCGGCATAAAAACTAATCATTTCGGCAGCAGGAACGGATTAATCCTATTTACAGGACTTCTTATGGGGAAATGTGAATATGGGTGGGTTATATTTTATCGTATCGTGAGATATTTTGTTATTATGATAGACGATATGCTTTTCTGAGCATATCAATGATATCGTCGGTGCTCAAAGAACACTGAAAAGCTGCATGCTTCATTATAAAGTGTGCCATTAGTCCTGTTTTGCTGGATGCAGTGCAGCATTGCTGGAGCAATGAAAATCACTTTGTTATTAGATATATATATATATATATATATATATATATCTATATATATATATATATATATATATATATATTATAACATACACACACTATATACATACACACATATATACACACACACATACACACATATACATATAGTGGGGGGAAAAAAAAGTATTTAGTCACCACAGATTGGGCAATAATTTTTTGCCCCACTGTATACGTGTGTACGTGTGTGTGTGTGTGTGTGTGTGTGTGTGCGTGCGTGCGTGTGTGCGTGTGTGTGCGCGTGTGTCTCTGACCGTCACAGAGGAACATGTCCCACACTCGGAGGACGGAGGCCCAGGGCAGAGTTCTGGAGAAAGCACACATGAACCACTCCATCATGTAGAGCACCGGCTCGATCTTGTGCTTGTCCAGGTGCTTGTACGCGACGGGACACACTCGCTTCAGTAAAGCATGCAGGATCTCCCCGTCCAGCTGCACTGACTCCTACACACACACACACACACAACACAAAGTCATAACTAGTGACAGACCAATTAATGCCATTTTGAAATAACTGCACTCACAAGGCCGATATTCAAAAACATCGGAGAAAATGCAGAGAAATTCCGTTACAACTTGCAGCTGATGAACTGGGACAAAGAACAAAGAAACGCTGAGATGCAGTGCGGGCGGGGCCATTTATGACAAGATGAAAGCTTTGTTTCCAGCATTACAACTTACTGCTCTTAACTGGGACTGAGAATAAAAACAAAAAAATGCTGCTAACATTGTTTATTTCTTCCAAATATTTTCATGTTTTTTTCCCTAGAAGGGAGCTGACACTTATCTGGTAATTACTGTAGTTAAGAATAAAGCTTTTTTTATTTATGAAAAGAGACAGTGCATTTATAGCTTAAATATGGTCAATTTATTATTAGTAGTTTTATCATGACCTAAGACTTTTGGACACTACTGTACATGCATTCGAACCTTTTTATCCATCTGACTTCAGTTGCAGGAGCCTTGCTCAACGGGCTCCGATCATAAAGCACATCTTGAAAATTGTAAAACACTAATCAAACCAAACCCTAAGCCTGTTAGAACTACCACTGGGTGGCAGCACTGAGTCGGTGCAGCAGGGTGGGGGTTGCAGGTTCTGATGTATAATTTTCTACCAACCCTGTGATTTGGGACGCTCACACAGTTAATCCATACGTGCTGCTCTCCTCTCACATTACAGCCCGGCTGGCTTCCTCTTCAGGCTCTGTTTGTTTATTGCTGCTGAGACCTGGGACCATTATTCCCATGCTCTCCTGCTCATCTTCATTCACCTTGCAGAATTTACCTGGTACTTTGGTGTCTTGTTATTGTAGCTTATGTTATCCTGGTTTATTTGGGCTTCGTGTCTAACAATACACGTGTAACGTACTACACAATAAAGGCTGTCCTTCACACCGAGTCCGAAACTGACGAACCGTGACGCTGCTTAAATGTTTAATCGGAGCCTGCTCTGATTTCTGCATTAAAGTCAGGCTGACCAATCAGAGCTCGGTTGCCGGGCAGAACAACTCATTGAGAGCTTATAGGACGAGCAACAGGCTGCCTCTAAAAACATGGATATTAAAGAAAAGAGCTGGTGGAATAGAACTTTGCTCGTGTTTTTGTTGTTTTAAGTTTAAAGACACGGCGAAATCTCTAACACATTAAGAGAAG